>PVKA01000671.1:30613-51996 GCA_004027165.1 Ctenomys sociabilis | reverse complement strand
CTTCATTCTCGTTGATTCCAATTATTCTCAGGTTGTTCATCCTAGCATCATCTTGCAGGTGATGTATTATTTTTTCCTGCATTCTCATTGTTTTTAAGAGATCCTTTCTCACCTTTCACTAGCTGCCCTGGCATCTTCAAGATCTGAAACTCTGTCTTCACTTTCACTCAAATAGTTTTGTAGATTCATGATTGATATTTTTAGTTCTTCTATATCTCTTGACTCTTTTGCATGTGTTCTATTTCTTTTCTGTATTGCTCATTCAAGGAATCCATCATATTTCTCATCTCCTCATTTTTTTTTAATCCATGTCTTCTTTAGAGGTAGTTACTAGTTCTTTTTCTGCCATGTTCCTTCCAAGTTTGGTTTCCTTTGTATATTTTTGGACTTGTTTCTGTATTTCAGATGCTATGATTTCAAAGAATCATTTTTTTTCAAAGTATTCTTTTTGGATTTCAGAAATTATTTCTGCTTTGAGTTCCTCATGATCTTTCTGCTGTTGTTCCTTTGCTTCAGATGCTGTTAATTCATACATTGCAGCTGGAATAGTGCTCTCTGCACTTGTTCTGGGTGAGCATAGTTTTTCCACCCACTGTTTCTGGAATTCATTCTTTATTTCAGAAACTATGTATTCAGATATTTCTTTTTTAATTTGGGGAATTACTTCTCATTTTATTTCCTCTATACCTTTCTGCTGTTGTTCCTTTGCTGCTGTATCTTTTAATTCATTCATTGTAGCTGAGCTAGTGTCCTCTGCTCTTACTGGTGGACTCGAGGTCTTTGATTGCGTTTTTTCTCCTTGTCTTTGTCATTTTGTATAACACTGACCTTTGACCTTTGGTGTAGAACTTTGGTGCAGCTGTAACCTTAGCTTGTTATGAGATTCAGGTGTCAGTCTATTAAGTTTGAGATTATCCAGCTATGCCTATCCTGGATCTAGCTGTTGTATTCAGTTCCTTTTTGCTATAGCTCCTGTGGTTCCCCTCTGTTGGTTCCTTGTTCAGGTGAGCACGAACCTAACTGGGATGCAGAGCAAGTGATAAAAATTCCCCCTCTCTTGGCTGGCTTTGGGGCGAGGATCCAGAAAATTGCCAGGGTCAGCCCTCTTGTGTCAGGCAGGTCACTCTCTAGGTGGGAGGGCCTGGGCTTTGGTGCATCTTCTGGGCTCACAAAAGGATAGTGGATGATCTTATTCACCAAGTAGGCTGTACTGGGTCAGCCAGCCTGTGCTGGGTCCGGGACTACAGGCCAGTACCCGAGAAGGCTGGAAAAGGTCCCTCCGGTGCAGCAGGCTTGGAGCCCTCACTCACAGGCCAGACTGCGCTGGGTTTTGGTCCATGGCGTGGGACTGGATATTGCTGAGAAATTTCCAGCTGGCGTGGCAGGCTTGGAGTTCTCACTCTAGGCCGACCCGCACTGGGTCTGGGGCCGTGGGGTGGGTCCGGCAATCGCTGGGAAATGTTTCTTTGGCATGGTGGCCCTGAAGCTCTCACCAGGCCAGGGTGGGTTGCGGGGTGTGCAGGGAATCCCTGGGAAATGTCTCTCTGGCAGGGTGAGCCTGTAGTTCTACACTCATTGAACTTTGATGCCCAGGAAATTGGGGAAATTCCTACTTGCTCAGCGGGCTTTAGGGCAGGGGATTTGGAAGGGTGCTGGTGATTGGGTCCTGAGGTTTCAGGCCAGTCACTGGCTTGGAGGGCTTGGGGGCAGGGATCCGGATAGCACGTGTGGGAAGAAGCCAAATGCTGTCCCTCAGGCTCACCACACACTCACTGATCTGGGAATGGTGAGTCGTGCAAATTCCCACTCACTGGGAGAGCTTGCGGCACGATCCAGGAGGCCGCTGGAGTCAGCCGCTGTCTCAGCCAGTTCTCTGGCTGGGCGTTGTGGGCAGGATTGTGGAAGATGGGGAAGTTGGCTGTGCTGTCTCAGGCTGGCCTCTGGGGATGGGCTGGCATGGGCAGGATCGAGGAGGATGGCCTCTTGCTGTTTTAAAAAAGTCCTTAAGCAGCATTTGAATATTTTCTTCACACAAACGGTCCATGTTTGAATATTTCTTTGATCATTTTTTTATTTTATTTATTTTTTGTGACCAGCTCACCCCACCCTGGGGGAAGGCTGGTGGGGCCCCCCCACCAAGGATTGAATCATGGTCCCCTTCACTTTGTCTTAACTTGCCTAGACTGCTAAGCTCTCTTACCAGTGCACCTTTGATCATTTTAAATGTTTTAGCCAATCCTTAATGTTTTGTGGTTTTTGTTTTTTATGTATTTTTGACTTTTATTGGTACATATTTGCAGTACATAACAATTACATTCATAGTAGAAAATTGGCACACCTATATAACATATTTCAATTCTCTTTCTTTCTCCTTCCTTCCAACATTTTTATTTTCCCAGCATCAGATTCATTTATTTATAGATCTTACAAAGTTAATTATCATAGATACAGACGGAAAACCAGACTAATAGGCCAAAGAACATATAAAATGTAGAAATTGTTTTGTTTTTCCAAAGAACAGTTTTCCAGTTCTGTAATTTTATAGAATATAGTCACTTCTCTATTTCTTGAGATACTATTTATTTATTCTTCACACTGAACAATGAAGGAATTAGCATAGTTCTGAGACATGGCTGGATGCCCTTCTTCTCAGGAGTTCAGCTTGTGAACAAAATCCCTGTGTTGATCTTCTCTCTTGATTGAGGAATAACTGCTTAAGGGTCTACAATACAAACAGGTGGCCAAGGACATTGTGAAATTCTTCTTCTTTTTTTAATCTTGATATATAGTACTTCTGTATGACAGATGCATCAGAACACTAATTGTTCTTTGGCTTTTTAGTGTATTTCATACAGGATCTCACTACACAGCTCAAACTGCTAATGATATTTCTGTTTTCAGCCTCCCCAGCACTGGGATTACAGGCACACACCATCACACCCAGTCTCAGTTGCTGTCTCAACATGCCCCAGGGTCATGGGTCCCTGGGTCCCTGCACCTGAGTTCCCTGAGTTATCCGGCCAGCCCCTTTTGTGATAGCAATCTTAAAACTTTTCCTTTTTTGTTCTAATGCTTAACATGATCACATTATTTAGTATTTGCTCTTACAACTATGTCATATATATATATATATATATATATATATATATATATATATATATATATTTGGTATAGGATCTACAGGGTCCCACTACACAGACTGGATTTGTAGTGATGCTCCTACTTTTAGCTTCCCAAATACTGGGATTACAGGCATGCAGCCACCATACCCAGTCTCAGTCACTGTCTCCGTGTGCCCTGGGGGTGAGGCCAGCATGGCTGACTGGGGATCGAACCCATGCCACTGTGCTCTGCCTAAGCAAGTGCTTTACTTCACTGAGCTATCTGGCATGTCCTAAAATACAAATATTTTTAAAAGCATTCTAGGTACAAATTTGAAGGGCTAAGGGTAGAACATGTTTTTAGCACACACAAGCCCTCATGTTCAACCCGCAGCACTAGGCAAACAAGACAAAAAAAAACAAAAGCAAACCTTGACAGCCCCTACATGCTTACTCTGGAAATTGTTTTGAGACCAGAATGGGCTACACAAGGAGTTCAAAGCCATTCTGGACTGCAAAGCAAGATACTGTCTCAAACAAACACAGCAGCGCTCATCAGGACAAAACAAAACAAAAACTCTGAGATTTGAGACAGACCTACTCCCTCCATAAATTGAGTTTTTTTCAAAGCAGATAAGCTAAAATCAGAACTTTAAATGGCCATTTTGAACATTGTATATAAGTGTTGGTGGGGTTTAGGCAGTAGAAGCATTCCAGGCAGACAGAACAAAACCTGCGGTTGAAGGGAACCTATCCTTCATGCCTTCTGCACCAGAAGTGGTCAAATGTACTTGAGTCACAAAGAGGGTAGTAAAAAGGAAATCAAAGCATCATTCTTAGCCAGGCGGCATCCTACCGATAAAATAAATCAACCATATGAAAGTTTAGAAATAATTTCTCAATATAGATCACTTTTTATCTAGAAAAATTAGATGAGTCAGAAGCAGACTTTGGGGCCTAAGGGACATATCAGATTTTATGCAGAAGGATTATGGCTTAACAAAGGTATAATTTATTATTATAATATTACATTATATTTATAAGTTAAAAACCACCTTTTGAAATGTAATTTTCAAATAATGATCTAGAAATTCTTTACTGCAAATGGAACTTGAATTATAAAAAGTGGGGAAACCTACATGATTCATAAAATAGAAATCTTTTAGCACTAGCAAAGTAAGATGAACCAAATAAATCACTTACAACTGGTATTAATTTAATGTATTAAAGGTTTTGCTTTTGTAAAGTGTATTGCCTAATATATACCTGAGACTGTCTTCTACATATTTGTTGCTTCTGTCATGGTAATATATATGCCATGAATACTTTCATGTAATTATCAAGTAAAAGCATAAACATTCATGGAATCTGGTATATTTATTTGTTTAATAGGAATTTAAAAACAATCCAAGAGAGTAGCTTTACTAATCATGAGCAAGAAATAAGATAACAGACCTCCCTTTCAAGAAAGCGTTACACATTTAATCACGTACTTCAAATCTACAACGTCAGTGCATTTGGGAAGCAGGAACCTCCCACACAAAGCAGGGAACTTTCCAACTGAGATAGTAATGTGAGCACACATATTTAATACTTCCTAGGTGCTGAGAAGTTGATTGAAAAGATGTGATTAATGGGAAAAATAAAGACAATTCTTTAAGAGTACAGGATAACAGGAAATGACATGGAGAAGCATCCTTCAAAGCATGTCCTTTTAAAATCGGTTATTCTGTGACATGGACCTTGTGAGGCAAAAAAAGAAAGATTCACCTGGGAAATAAGACAATAGGATTGACCCCATTCAATAAAATCTAATCTATGAATAAAAATTGGACATTGAGTATCTGGGGTAGTTAATGGGGGCTTCAGAAGAGAACTTTAGCCAGGGTAGTAGTGTCCCAAAGTAGGACAAACAGCTAAGGTGTGCAATGTCACAACATTTTACAGATAAGGTCAGTCATGTCAGGTGACAAAGTCAGGGACAACAGGTACATAGTTAAGGTCTGTGGAAGCACTCTTTTATCAAGGCAAAGGCTTTCTCTCATGTGACTGACTTTCCCCGGAAACTCTTGTGTTGTTTTCTGTAGCCACTTTTCACTAGCAAAATAAAGCTGCAGAAAATGAATATATATATTTTTTCCCCTTGGCCTGGAATCAAAAGTTAGAAATCTATACAACTGTTCACCAATCTTACATCAATCCCCTCAACTGAATAAAATGTCTAACTCTGTAAAGTTGAAGAAATAAAATCATCAGGTAAATGAAAATATTTATTATTTCCAGGGCAGAAAGCTATTGTTAAGGAGTAGATAAAATTGTCCTCTAAGGGAATTAAAACTGATTGATTTCAAGTAATAAGAGTGCATTTTCAGAAATCTCCACTTCATTTTCTTAATGAAGTGTCTAGGATACATGGTGTCTATAAAAATTGGATTCTATGCAGAATGCTTTTCTAAAATTAGAACACAGACTGTGTAAGTTAGAAGCTCTAGCAAGGGCCACGGTGCACACCCATAGAGCTAGCTACATAGAAGGATTGCTGGAGTGGAGGAGTTCAAGTGCAGCCAGGGCACTGTAGTGGATTTCATCTCAAGAACAAAACACAGTGGAATAAGCACTTCCCTAACAAGCACAAGGGCCTGAGTTCAATCCTTGGTTCTGCCAAAAAAAAAAAAAAAAAGGACATAACAAAATGACATGAAATAAACAAAATGAAACCAACCAAACCCACAAGAAAGGCACAATGACAAGATGATAAAAGTGCTACAATAATAGTAAATGTTTATTACATGTGTATTCTGTGCTAGACAGAAATAGATTTTTTGGGAATCTTTTTTGAGACGGGGTTTCACTATGCCCCTCAGGATGGCTTTGAGCTCACTTTGTAGTCTAGGCTGGTCTGGAGCTCATAATGATCCTTTGGCCTCAGCCTCCTGAATACTTGGATTACAGGTGTGTGCCATCCTCAAAAACACTATAAAATAGGGACTGATGTTGAGTATGGTGGCACATGCCTGTGCTCCTAGCATTTAGGAGGCTGAGGCAGGAGAATCACTCTGAGTTCAAGGCCAGTTTGGGCTGCATAGTGAGTTCCATGCCAGTCAAAACTGAACTACAGAGTGAGATGTTGTTAAAACAAAACAAAACATGGGTACTGTTATACTCTCCATCTCACAGATGAAGAAACTAAGGCAAAGTTTAAGCAACTTGTTCCAGATAAGATTTCCAAGAGATAGGGAAGGCAATATAGCTCAAGGGCCTACATAATTAATTATAGAAAATAAAAATAGGCAGAGAACCACTTATCAAGGAAAACAGGAAATTTACTTACACTAATAAATGTCTTCATTTGACTTTTTTAAAAAAAGCTGGGCAACCACTGGGGACAAAATGTTCCTATTCCTTTTTGTTGGTGGAGTGTAAACTGTTGTAGACACTATGGAAATCAGTATGGAAAGTCCTCAGAAAACCCAGAGCAGAGGTCCCATTTGACTCAGCTATGCCCCTGCGGGGTGTCTTCCTGGAAGAATTAAAAACACCACACAAAGCAATATATACAAACACATGTTTATACTGGCACAGTTAGTAGTAGCTAAATTTTGGAAGCAGCCTACATACCCATTAACCAAGGAATAGATACAAAAAGATGTGGAATTTTTATGCAATGTAATACTATTCATCAATAAAGAAGGGTAAAGTTGAGACTTTTATAGGAAAACGGATGCAACTTGAGACCATACTCACAAGTGAAATAAACCAGTCTCACACATATAAACATCTTATTGTCTCCCTGGTGTGAGGAACTGAAAGAGTAAATAAGGACCAAGAAGTACATCAGATATTGTGAAATGAGAGGAAATTGTTCAAAAGGAAAGAGGAACTAGGGTGTGAGAAAGGGGAAAGACGGGAAGGGAAAGGAAGAAAAATTGCGAGTTACACTACTAGTTTTCTTAGTTCACTGAAAAGAAAGGTTTGTGCTAATATCACTTGGAGAACTTTTTATGCCTATATCTTTACTCCAGGTAACAACTTCAAAGAAAACAATATGCAATATATTAGCTATTATTACTATTTTCATTATTATTTTTATTCTTTTATTTTTAAAAGCATTTATGCATGTATGTATGCATGTATGTATGTATTTGGTATACTATCTTACTATGCAGCTCAGACTCATAGTGATCCTCTTAACTCAGCATCCCCAGTGCTGGGAATACAGGCATGTGCCACCATGCCAAGTTTTGGGGCTGGCACAACATGAGGTACCAAAGGGCAAACCCTGATTCTTGTGCTTGCCAGGCAGGTGATAGGACCACTGAACTATCTCCCGAGCCTCTTAACTATGATTATTATACTTCTATTTCATTATGAAATTTTTTGCTTTACTTTTTCCAAAAAACCTCTGAGCATAAAAAAAAAACAGCAGCTGTACTGCGGAAGTAGTCTCTATAAACTCAGTGTCTGAAGATAGAGAAACCCAGTTTCAAATGTAAAAGATTACAATTCCCACACTATGCAAAGACTCAGAATATACCACTTACTTAATTTTTAGGTAAAAATATTTACCTAGAAAATATTCCTTAGACAAAAATTTGATTTTAATAAAATAACTGAAGTGTTAAACAAGAAAAACCTGCTTAAATAAAATTTGATTTATATACATAAATGTGTATATAATATAATTTAAATACTTAGTGCAAAGATCAAAATTGAATTCCTTAAAGGGAAGATAATGGTATTTCATGGTTATTGAATGGTTACTAAGTGCCAGATATTTTTTCATATACCATTTAATTTAATATAAAATAATAATGAGGCAGGTATTTTATTCTCAACCAATTTTAAATATAAACAATAGGCTTAACAAGTCTATATGACTTGGCTATGCGACATTGGCCATGGTAAAACTTATAGAGATAGCAGAGCATGCTTGATTCTAGAAAAAAGTATCACCTTGCTTATAATAAAAAATTAATAATTTCTTGAATTTTAAAAGTAGAACTATTTTAAACACATACACATACATACCTCAGACTGAAAAATGATGGCAGAAGCTAACACCTGAGTGGACCTAACAGTTCCTTGTATTCTTGACATTGACACATTAAATAAGAAAAAACATTCAAAATATTTGGATATAGTCACTATTAGGATAAAAATGGATGCATAGCTTTTGTTTTAGTGTCTTACTGTGACTAACAAATTACCATGAATAGCAGCTTCAAATAGCATAAATACATCATAAGCTGAGGTATGACTGAGTGGAAGTCAGGGTGTCAGCAGGACCCCAAGAGGACAGAGATCCCTTAACTTTCTGGCATAAATCTACCCTGGTCCACTTAGCAGTAGTCATGCTTTTCCCTCAGGCTACCTTCAATGGGTCTCTTTAGAAAACCAACAGAATTCCTAGCTCAAACACAGTATCCACAATGCTTATGCCACTGTCCACACTAAGCTGTAGCAGCATTTCAGAGACAAGGATCGTCTTTGAATGCTAAAGGGCAGAAGTGAGAAGATTCTTTTAGCTAACACAACCAATATTAATGTCAACTTTAGTTGGAGAGGTAGCCTGTAAGTGTGAGGGCTACACTTGACTTTAACTGGTAACAATTATGATAGTTTTCCTTGTACTGAAATTAATGAAGCACTGGTTTCATATCATTCACTTAATATCTTTTTCCCATATCCCTATATCCATCCACTTATCCAGGTAGATGGCAATCAATGTGTCTGACCTAACAGGATGAGCTAGGTATTTAACTCCAGGGAACAACATATGAATTGGAGTTATGCTTCACTGTATAGTAATTTGTTACTGTTGTCCAGTGTATGTTTGATGATTTAACTCTTTAAGAAGATAGGACAGCATGTTTCTTAGAGAAAAATCATAATATAATGTATTCCCAACTTTGTGCAGTAATTTAAATATGTGCATCAATTTAAAAAGTAATAAAAATGAACAAATTATCACAAGGAATTATCTCTGCTGAGAAGGCTGTCATGGATTTTTAACTGGTGATCAACTTATTACACTCAGAAGAATTAAACTGATATGGTGCTAGGTTGGGGAGGTCCACTGAGTTGTTGCTAGAAGCATAAAGGCAGAATAGGAGAAGCTGCTGAAACGCTGTTAGGGGTGCTGTTTGGAGAAGCTGTTGGAGCTGTTTGGAGGCACTGGAGGTTGCTAGTTCTCTTGCGCTGTTCTGGAGAAACTTGTCATGCTGGCTTTCCCAATGAACTTTGGAGAATCTTGGGTCCTCATCCTGAGCATTAATTCCTGGCTCTGGAGGGGAAGATGGTACACTGCTCAGCCTCATGAAGCTTGTGTTGGCTTTCCTGATAGGAACTCGACTTTCCTCATCACTGGAGAAGCTCAGGACCTCGCTGTTGCTGTAGATGGCTGTGGTACCTTTGGGGGCACTCTGGTGCTTACCTCGAGTGTTGCTTTCTAGCTCCAGTTCAGATCCCTCAGCCTGCTGGTACAGATCCTTCATCCTGCTGGCAAGACTTTCTGGTTTCCACCACCGACCTTTGGGATTTTCCAGCACAGATTTGTGAAGCAGACCTGCGTGAGACTTTGATGTGGGCTCCAGACCTCTAGTTGAACTTGTGGGAGGTCTTGTTATGAGCTCTAGGCTTCCAGCTAGACTCATTCAGGATATTGGGTTCTAGGCCCTCAGCAGGAGTCTTTAGTGTTTAGTGTGTAGATAGATTTCCTGCACTTGTTGTACATGATTCTTGGATGATTCATTATGAAACATTGTTATAAAATATGTCCTATGTTATTTCCCTTGCAAAACCCCAAACCACATCAATGGTTAAATTCCTGCCACTAGAAAATAAAAGCATTATGATATCACTATTGTTTAGATAATATTTCTATTATCTCATGAAATTTCTGTAAAGCAAATTAATCTCTACTTACCCATAAGTAAGATGTGGGTAAATTGAGAAAATTTTGCAGTACCATAAGAAATTAATATGAGTATTATTAATATGATCAGTTTATCCTGAGCAAAGTACTCTATTTTTACAACTCACAGAATCCTTAACAACTATTGCTATTACTCTCTCTCTATGTTGTGCTGCTCACTTGATGTAGCTAAATTTCTATCCCACTCCAGTCTTGCCTATCTTTGAGGACAGATTGCCTGTAGGCAAAAGATCCTTTGTCAGCCGGGCCAGATGAAACTGGTTAGATGCTAGATGTCTGCCACAAGAGCACCAGACAATTCCTACTATCATTTCTATCTCATTTGCTTGCTAAGTGAGATACCTCCTCACAACAATTGCCATTTGCCATGATGACAACCAGAAAGAACCACAAAAGGCACAAAAATAGGTGATGCCTGAATGGTCAGAAAGTCTCTGGCCATTTCCAGAGAAGACCTAAAGACTCCTTCCCCTGCTTAGTCCATATATCTCTCTGAGTTTGAAATAACAGTAACACCAGCTAAGTGGTGTTAGATGGTCTGTTTGAAATGTCTCAAAGCCCACCCAGGGCAGAAACTGATTTGCAACTTTATCTCTGACTTTATTTTTTTCTGGGGCATGGTCACATTATGTAGTTCAGGCTGGCTTTGAACTCACCATGTAGACTAGTCTGGCCTTGAACTTTTTTGTTTGTATTTTATGGAAGGGTCTACAGGGTGGTCAAGGTCTCTGCTACTAGATCAGACTCATAGTGATCTGATGGTGTACAACCTCCCAAGAGCTGGGATTACAGGAACATGCCACCACGCCCATTCTCAATTGCCATCTCAGTGCACCCCGGGGGAGGAGCCAACACAGCAGCTTGGGTATTGAACCCTGGGCCCCTATGCCTGCTTGCAAGTGCTTTAATCTGCTGAGCTATATGGCTGGCCCTTGGCCTTGAGCTTGCAATGATTCTCCTGCCTCAGGCCCTTGAATGCTAGGATCACAGGCCTGTACAGCCACACTCTGCCTATTGCCCACTTTACTCGGCACAGGACAAAAATTTCGTTCCTTGCTCAATTAGTGCTCAATCCTGTTATTGATTGCATAATTCCAAGCTGAAATAAAGATGCAGTTTGGGGTCCAAATTACTTATATATTTTTAGTTTTTTTTTAACTTACATATTTTAAAAGTATAGGAAGGAAGGCACACATCTGTAGTTCCAGTACTCAGGATAAGGTAGGAAGGTCACTAGATCAAACCAGATTGTACTGCCATGTGAAATCTGTCTCAAAAATGTATATTTATGAAGGAAATAACACATTTAAAGTTTTTAAATTTTACATAATATAGTGAAAATGAGCTCTTTCCAAGGTTAACACAGAACATTTGACTTCTTTCTTTCAGTATTGCATATGTGTTAGCAACCACAACATGTGAATGTATTCTGTAGAGTCAAGTAATTTGCCATTGGTTTATTATTCATTTTCAATAGTTTTAGTAAATGTGCAAATAACAGACAAATAATTATGGATTGAAGTTATATCAATACCTTCTGTACATGTAAACAGGTCATCTATTGGAGAAAAATCACACATCAGTTATAATATCTGGAGATCGTTTTATACTGCATCCATTTCTGTATTTTGTGATTAAAATGTTTGTAATTTAATGAGCAGAGACTCCAGTGGATGTTTTTCCTTTCCTTTCCATTTGTGGTTTAATTTTATTCACCTAAAGTTGGAAATAAAATTATTTTTAAGAACAATAGAAAATGGAATACATCTAAAATTTAAATTTTGCTCTTTCCAAAAGATTATTCTCCTGGATAAGCCTACTTCTTCCAAGTTCTGATTTATAAAATTTTACATGTTTTGAATTTTCAAGTTTTGACATATGACATGTCAAAAATACACTGTAAGCGAGGTGTGGTGGTGCACTCTTGTAATCCTAGCAGTCAGGATCCTGAAACAGCAGGATTGGGAGAGGCCAGCATCAGAAACAAAAACAAGCTGGAGATATAGCTCAGTGGCTTAAGCAGATTCCTGGCAAGCGCAAGGTCCTGAGTCAGTCCCCTGTACAAAAACAAAACAAAACAAAGCAAAGCAAACAAAAAATCCTACCAAAATACACTGGAATATTTAAACATTGTATGGCTGGCCATATAGCGGTAACCAAATTATTTAGTATTATTAAGATATGCAAAATGTCTTCAGCCAGCGATAAGATTTTCCCCAGTATGATATAATAAAAAATACAGTTTATCTTCACCCTTGGTTCCTAGTACAACTTCTAAAACCTTAGAATTTCCATGGTGACTGGAATTCTCTTTTGTTATTTGTTGGAACCCCCTACTGGTCATACTTATTTTATTTTATTGAATCAAATCTCAGGCCTACATAGACAGTTTCAAGGGAAGAGACCACCACTCCTGTGATTAGATGACGGGACTTTCAGCCTTCTTTTCCCTTTCAAATTCTGGAGAGATGAAGGAGGTTAGAAGCTGAGCTCCATCATCAAGGATCAGTGATTTATTTAGTCAAGCAAAGCGAAGGAATAAAATCTTTCAGAAACTCTTCATGGGTGAGGTTTGAAAACTTTTGGGTTGGTACAACTCACAGAAGTTCCAGGGACATGGATATGCTGCTTCTCTCACACAGGACAAGTATTTTGCTGTTGCTTAGTTGTAAGCTTTTTAATAAACTGATAAGCATAAACATTTTAATTACTTTTATGTTACTGGGATAAAATACCTGACACCCATAAATAAAAGAAGGGAAGGTTTGTTTTAGCTCAGTTTAGGTTTTAGTCCAGCCTGCTTCAACTCAGGGCAGCATAGCAGGGGGCATGGCAGAAGAGAAATAGTCTGTGGCTAGGTAGGCAAGGATTGGGAATAAGCTCTCCTTGTTGTCCTTTATATCCCACCCAGGCTGAAAGCCTATTGATTGCTGCTAGCCTCCTCAGTGATCCATCAGCCACAACTACACTACACCAACCAGCAGACTACTCCAGGTATCACACATCATGATCCCACCATGAGCACATTGCCTTGGGGTTCAACTGCATATGAGCCAGGTGAACTTGGCTCACTTCATTCAGTGAACAATCAAACTGAAAGGGGCATAGGCAGTGGGAACGTCTGATTTTTAATGAAGTGGAACAAAAATGTGGTGTCAGACCTACTCTCCTGGACTTGGAACTGGCATCTGAAATGGCAGTTTTCTGATACTATGGGCCCTTAAACCTGTAGATTCTGGTACTACAGGTAGTATCAGAATATAACAGAATACTTGTTATGAGAATCAGAAAATTGTTAGAGAGTGACAGACTTAAATATTGTTCTCCATAATGTAAGTGATAGTTTTGAAGAGAATAACATTTATGTAATGGCAAATGACATCTTTAAATCTGTAGTATAAACAATAAGAGATTCTTTTTTTTTTCTTTTTTATTGAAGAACAAGTAGGACAGTTCCAAATCAAATCAGTAGGACAGATTCAACAATTTATACACTGCACATTGTTTTTGTATTGGCCTTCTGTTGCACAAGGTGCATACATGATACTCTATGCACAAATACTATTAGAGCAGATGCTTCTGATCAATGAATTAAGAGAATGTAGCTGCACACCTATCTTTTTTTTTCCAAAGCTGAATTATAGTAGTTTCAATAACTTATATTTTTTGCACTGTTATCTTCCCAGTGATTATCCATAGCACAAGAAGTAGACAAGAATCCTGTCCAAATACCACTAGTGCATATATTTCTTCTCATACAACTATGCCAAAGCACTGCATATCTATCCTAACTGTACTGTTTATACAAACACAGAATGGTTCTTCCCCTGCATCACACCCTTTTGTTTAGTCCTGTCAAAGATGGGTGTTCCATTGTCATTCAATTATTATAGGTGCTTGAATTTAGTGAAACATTTTGACACAGTGCAGCAGTCCACAATAATAGTGGGTTATCCAAAGAAGATGTTGACTACAGCTATCCACAGCACAGCCCACTATTATGGCCTTATTGTGTACAACTGATTTTTATACTTTTCTCTGGATGGTTAAGATTGAGATAAAGCAAGACCTATATAACTAAAAAATGTAACTTTTGTATCTGATGAGGTCAGTCAAGTCCCCTGAGGGCTTATCCTGTAATCTCACTCTGTAGATCCTTGGTCAGTGTCAGCCATATGGATTAGTCACAGCCATTGCTTGACCAGTTTGCTCTCTGTGAAAGCCTAAGAGAAAGTTTTCTCTTCATGTGACTCTCTTCAGGCACACTATGGATTATCAATCACTTTCCTCTGTAGCTCCACAATGTCCTTGATCAGAAAATTTGGGGCACAACTGGATTCCATGATATTGCAATACAGGTTCTCCTATGTCCTGAATCTTCACTGACTTTGAAAGGCTAGGGCCAAAATGTTGGCTGGCCTTGCAGCCCTTCCATTTCTCCAATTTTTGATCTGCAAATATAGTTTGTTAACCATCCAGAAGAGAAGCTGATTATTATCCTTCAACATATGCAGTACAGTTTACCCTAACTATCTAAGTTCCTTTTAGTTGTTCTTATACCTTTCTATTTGTATTTCTTCTTTTGATTTCTTATACTTGGGAGACTATATGATATTTGTACATGTGTCTGGTTTATTTCACTTTTGAGTATATGATCAAGTGACATCCACTTTAATATAAATGCTTCAAGTTTATCATTTTTTATAGCTGAGTAATACTCCATTGTATAGAAATGTCACATCTTTTTCAACCATTCCACATGTGAAATGGTTGTTTCCAAGATTTAGCGATCACAAATTGTGCTGCTATAAACATAGGTGCACTATGATATGATGTTTTGAGTTCCTCCAGGAAAATTCCCAGTAGGGGATAGCCGGCTTGAATGGGATTTCCAGTCCTCGTTTTTTAAGGAGTCTCCACAATGGTTGTACCAGTATACATTCCCACTAGCAGTGGAGAAGTGCTCCCTTTTCCCCATATCTTCTCCAACATTTGTTGTTTGTTGATTTCTTTATGATAGCCATTCTTTCTGGAGTGAGAATGGTATCTCAGTTTTAATTTGCATTTCATGGATGGCTAATCATGTGGAGCATTTTTTCATATATTTATTTGCTTCTTTAATTTCATCCTTTGAGAAGTATGTATTCATCTCAGATGCCCATTTCTGGATTTGGGTCTTTAAATTTGAGGGCCCTAATGTATCTTAGTTCTTTATAAATTCTAGAGAGCAGACCTTTGTCTGAGTGCTTATTAGTTAAGATTTTTTTGAAAATTGTGGGTTGTCTTTTCAATTTGCTGGTATGTTCTTTTGATGTGCAAAAAAATTTCAAGAAGAGTTGATACCAGTTGTAAATTCTTTTAAGTGTTTCCTGTAGGAATACACGTTCATTCATGAACCTGTTGCCTACCCCTATGTCTTCATGAGTTCCTTCTACTTTCTCTTCTAGGAGAATGAGTGTTTCTGTTTTAATGTTTAGATCTTTAATCCATTTTGATTTTAGCTTAGTGCATGGTGGTAGAGCTGGGTCAAGTTTTAGTTTTCAGCATGTAGAAAGCCAGTTTTTTCAGCACCATTTGTTAAAGAGCCTATGTTTCTTCCAGTAAGCGTGTTTGACCCCTTTGTCGAAGATCAAGTGGCTGAGTGTAGAGGTGTCTGCACCTTCTAATCTATTCCATTGAAGAGATTATTGATTTGCTTTATTACAATTTCATTTTATTTAACTAATATTAGCAGTTTTCCACAATGAAATGTCAGAAGCAATAGGTTTCATGAGCATATCCCTTCCAGTCTGCAATGGGGGATACATCTCGTCAACCTGAGCAGCTTAGAAATAATAAGTCGAGCTGTAAATGGCTATAGTCAACAACTTCTTCAGATTATTCACTATTACTGTGGAATGCTGGACTGTGTTGGATTGTGTTGCTGAGTTCAGGCACCTAAATTGGTTTAAGGACAATGGAGTGCTCATCTTGACAGGTCCAGACAAAAAAAAAAGAGGGGTATACAAAGGAAAAATCATGATGTACGTGTATAAACAGTACAGTTAGGATAAATATGCTGTGCTTCTGCATAATTCTATGAGAAACAAGATTTGCACTAATAGTGGTTGGACAAGATATTAAGTTGGCTTCTAGTACTATGAACAAATACTAGGGAGATAACAAGGTAGAAAGTATTAATTATTGAATCTGTGATATAATTCAGCTATAAAATAGTAAGATAAATATACAGCTACACTGTCTTCATTCATTGATTAGAAACATCTCCTATAATAATGCCTGTAAGTATATCATGTATGCACCTTGTACGACACCAAAACATTATGAAAACTTTTTGCAATGTATTAATTTATTGAATCTGTCCTGTTAATTTGTCTTGAAACTGTCTCATTGCTCTTTGTTCGTCAATAAAAATAATAATCATAATAAAAAAGAAATTTAAGTAAGTGACATAGCAGGGGGCGGGAGTCCTTGCTTTGTAAACATTCTCAGCCTGTGTAAGAGGAAAGCAGGCAGATGATGTGAATGCCTCATGTCCCCAGGTGGGGAGCCTGCCTACAATGCAATTGAGCAAAAGAGGCTTGCTCTTTCCTCTTTTGCTCTTGCTGCCTTCTCTTCTGCTGCCTTGAAGTGTTGTCCGTCCACCATGCAACCTGGTTGGAACCTAAATAATCGTTTCCTTCCTCAATTTTGGGTGTCAAGAATTTTGTTGCAGCAATGAGAGGAGGTAACCAAGACACAATTTTAACAAGTTAAGTGCTTTTCTAATGGTGGTTGGACAGGATATTATGTCAGCTTCTAGTACTGCGGACAACTGCTAGGAAAATAACAAGGTAGAAAGCATTAATTATTGAATCTTTGATGTAATTCAGGTATAAAAAATAAGATACGCAAACAGCTACAGTCTCTTAATTTAGTGATAAGAGACATACGGTATAATAATGTCTGTAAGAATAATATCATGTATGCACCTTCTATGATACCAAAACCTTAGGGAAACAGTTTACAATGTATTAATTTATGAAATCCATCTTGTCAAGGTATCTTAAAACTGTCTCATCAATATTTGTACTTCAATAAAACAAAAGTAAAATAAAAAAAAAGTTAAGTGTTTTTATTAAGGAAAAAAAAAATAACTCGTCAAGAGGATAAGCATACCAGACACAACTTGTGTGTGTCTTTCCTGATTTAGGGGAATTTATTAGAGGAATGGCACAGAGTCGCACATAATAGAAATTTCAGTTCAAGCATCTCCTCAGCTAGCAACTTTAGGTAGAAGCTTTTTCTGACTAACACTTAAAATAGTTACAAATGGAAGCAGAACTTTGGAATTGAAAAGATTTGGTGGAAACTCAAAAAAAGAATGTCATTAATATTATTGACTACAACCATTTTCATTGGATGATATATGCAGTGTCATGCCTGTGACCAATCACGTTCCCCATCCCTGTCTGACTAACATTGCTGAAGTTTTGCCCTTGCGCTAGGGTATCTCTTGTGTGAAAGAAAGTTGGTCTTCTTAATGCAAATTCGATGACTACAAGTGTTTTCTTTGACATTACCAAGAAAAGATATCTTCAGGTGTTTATATATATATATATATATATATATATATATATATATATATATTGATATACATTGGAGAAGTTCTAATGATTGACTGTAAAAACAATACACTTGAGCTCCAAAATAAAATAATCAGTTACTATATGAGATGGAGGTCCCCAGTGAAATGCTTCTAAAAACACAAAAGTACGTAGAATCACAATTGTGCTAAAAGTAAGGTTATTACTGTGTGAAAATATGTAGCTGGTTTTATTCTGTCTCAAACAACTGTTTTATTTTCAAGCCATTGTATGGGTATATGGCTCATTACCTAGACTGCACTGCTGAAGTGATCCTTCTACCTCTGTCACCCAAGGAACCTTGAGCCAGACACAGCTTTACATAACCATCCAGAGACAAGTTTTTGTCCTTTCAGAGATATCACTGAAGCTGGGATGGACTTTGGAACAGACAAAAAACAGTTAGAATATTTTTAAGAATATAATGGGTAGGATATAAAGAGTTGCCAAACTGAAAGATTTACCAGAAGATAAGATCCAGAATAATATGTATTAGACCTAGGCCTCGGAATCGCCTACATAACTAGGCATATAGAAGATTATGCATAACTCTATCCCTATATCAGAAAAGAAGGCCTGTGTCCTATCCAAAATGAATAACAACTTTCCCAAATGGGGCAAGGGAAATTGACCAAGAGGCTGTGTTAGTCATTTTCTTTGTTGCTAGGACAGAATACTTGACACCCACGATGACTTTAAGGCTCACAGTTTTCAAGTTACAGTCCATGGTTTTCAGGTTTAAACAAGGAAACTGTGTGGCTGAAGGATCCGGGAGAAGAACAGTTGCTCTTGTCATGATGACCAGAAAGCAGAGAGAAAAAAGGAGCCTAGGAGGGAGCTGTGGCTTTAAGGCCTTGTGCCCAGAGATCCCTGCTTTTCCTACCAGGCCACCATCTCCCAGTGCCAGGCAGCACTCTCATGCCTCGATTCAGCCACTGTTAAAAGTCCCCCTCCCTTGTGAGTGTATTAGGCCTTTGGGGACATTCTTGGTACAAACCTTAACAGAGACTGAAGTAACAAAAGTGGACCAGCCAAGGGTAAAACGACACAACTAATGCTTATATTTTTAAATCAGCAACAAACAGGAAGAGAAATGGAAAAAAATACTTATGGAGTTAATACTCTACAGAGGTTTTGCATTTTCATCTAGCATTGTTATTAAAAAAAATAACTTCAAAAACAAATTCACAAAAGCTGTGGCTGGGGAGATGGCTTGGTAGTCTAAGCATCTGCCTGTTAAGTGCAAGGTCCCGAGTTCAATCCTCAGTACCACATGCCGTGCTGGCCCTGAAACTGGGTAAGGTGGTGCATGCCTGTGATCCCAGCTCTGGGGAGGCTAAGATAGGAAGATCTCTGAGTCTGAACTGCATAGCAAGACTCTATATCAATAAGTAAATAAATAAATATTTTTAAAAATTCACAAAAGCTCATACTTCTTTGTCACATAGTAGAGCTGTGCTGGTTTATGGCCACAGCAAATTAAAGGGTTTACCCAAGATCATGCTTTTTATACATGACGGGGCCTGGATAGGAACCCAGGCAGTCTGATTTGAGCATCTAAATTCTTCAATTTAATACAACAAGCCAGGCCGGGGATGTAGCTCAGTGATGCAGCGCCTGCTTACAAGCACGAAGTCCAGAGTTCAAATCTTGGTACCAAAAAAGAAAATAGTAAAAATAAGACCAAAAAAAAGAGTTCCTTTGGAAAAAAAAAAAAACTTAATAAATAAATAAATAAACAATCCAACAAGCCCCCAACTTACCGTGAAAGGACTGGCTAGTGGAGATAAGTGAAACAATCTGGAGTGCTAAGGTTCCCACATCGGTTGAGTTTTTGGTAGGTACCACACATTGTGCACACTCTGACTATTGATTAAGCTTCAGCCTGATATATAAAGGGAATATTTTTGCAGTATCCTTGTAGACATAAGTAGAGAATATTTGGCATACACATTCCTACTGTTAACTTACAATATAAAGGGCTGAATACTATATATTGTTCTTCACTAAGCACTGAGCAGTCAAGAGCAAAATTAACATGAGGAGTAATTGAAAATATTTTTTCATATTGGTAAAACATAGACTAAAGGCAATAGAAAAACATATCTACACAATACTGTCTTAGGTATTTTTCTTGCTGCTTAGACCAAATACCCAACATCAGAAGGAGAAAGGGTTTATTTTAGCTCAGATAGTAGAAGTTTCAGTCCATAGTTGTTTGGGTACAAGACAGAGTGGCATGGAGGAAGGGCATAACAGAGAAGAAATAGCCCATGGCATTGCAGGGAAGGAGGTAGCTGCCTGCCTCTACCTTTCATCCCTTCCAGGCTACACGCCTTTTGGGTTTGCCGTCTACACTCAGGGTAAGCTTCTCATTATCCATACCCAGAACTGTGCAAAGCCAGTCAGTGGACTAATTTAATAATCATGATCTGAATCTCATCATCACATGCTTTAGATCCAGTCACCATGGCAAATCCCCACCTATGGACACATGAAGTTTTGTGGGGGTCATCTAAATACAAATCATAACAAGTGTCAACTTGTACCTGTCATAATTTCAGTAAACTATGAGCTCTGCGAATGGGATGAAATTGACCTCAATTGTTGAATGGCACAAACAATAGTAATGATTAGAACTGACACTGCAGAAAATCAAATTAGTGAGATTAAATTTAAAAGTTTATGGTAATGCAACTATAAACATCATATTTTTCGATCAATTAATTTTATTATTTTAAAATTATAGATAAGATCAAAATCTGCCTTAATTAATATTTGCTAATTACACTGATGGCTTCTATTTGTTTATCACATTTTCTTGGGTGATATTCAACACAAATAGTGAAACAAAGAGGTTTAGTGGTGTAGCCTGAGATTGTCAGTAGGCTTTTCATTTATTTATTTTTGTCTGAATATAGCCATGTGTATGTATTTACAAAATATATTTTATGTCAGGTAAAATAAATTCACAGTTTGTTTTTTTTTCCCTAAATCACTTCTCTCTTTTTAGTACATGAGAAGTGACTCTGAAAATCTTTCATAATGATTATCACATGACAAAGTGTAGTAGTTAATTTGGCTTTTGGGCCTGAATGTAGATTACAGATTTTCCTTAGTAAAGAAATAAATATTCTAGGCTTCCTATAAAGATAAATTCACTTTCCTTTCTGCCAGAAACATCACTATTGAGGAATTCACCAAAATGACAAGCAAGAAAAGAAAGAAGAAAGGCACACAATATATGTTGTCTAGAAAATATCCAGACATTTCTTGGTTATATACAGGTGAATCTGTAAGAAAAATAGTGATTTAACCATCAAGAGAATATGTAGTTAAAAAAAGGAGAGAAAATGTGCTATTCAAAGAAAAATGGTCACAAAATGTTACTATAGTAAAACTGAGTGATATCGTCTAGCATGCTGTTGCAATTATTGTTAACAAACAAGAGTAAGATTCTTGTTGAAATTAGTGCATGCATTGAGCACATTAAATATTTTAACAGACATTTTATTCCTGAATGTATGAAGGAAAATGAAAGAAAAGAAGGAAGAAAAAGAAACAGAGAAAAAGGCATCCTACTGCATCTAGAGAAGCACAAGGGTAAGGAGCTTCTGGATTGTATTCCTTATGAATTCCTAGCACCATAGGTGGAATATATATATATATATATATATATATATATATATATATATATATATATATATATATATATATATATAT
>PVKA01000671.1:0-30513 GCA_004027165.1 Ctenomys sociabilis | reverse complement strand
TTCTGTTGCTGTTTTTGGACTTGTGGTCATATTTATCTCTTTCTAGAGTATCTTTTGGTGCTCTTTACAGGGTTAGTTTGGTGATCATGAATTTCTTCAGTTGTTTTTTGTCTGAAAGTATTTTATTTCTCCATTAATTTTGAAAGACAGTTTTGCAGAGTATATAACTCTGGGTTGGAAGTCATTGTTTTTCTTTCTTAATATGTATTGGGCATCAAACTCAGTACTTTGTGTTTGCTAGGCAGGTACTTATGCCACTGAGTTACATCCCCAGACTGTCTTCCTTTTTCTATCTGTCTCTCTGTGTCTCTCCCTCTGTCTCTCTCTCTCTCTCTCTCTCTCTCTTTCTGTTTCTCTCTGTCTGTCTCTGTCTTTGTACCAGGTATGCAACTCAGGATCTTATAGCCACTGAGCTATATACCTGGCTCCTGTTTTCTTTCAGGACTTAAAATACTTCACTCTAAGATCTTCCTGATTTGACGGTTTGTGTTGAGAAGTCTTCCATCATTCTGGTGGGCTTTCCTTTACAGGTGATCTGTTTCTTTTTTTGTAGTAGATTTTAATATTCTGTTCTTGTGATGAATTTCTGGGATCTGGATTATTATATGTCTGGTTATAGATTTATTTTGGTTATGGCTAACTGGAGTTCTATATGCCTCACATCTTGTGTATCAGGCTCTTTTGCTATGTGTTGGAAATTTTCTGGTATTATTCTATAAATACTACTTTTATGTCATTTTTGTTGACTTCTGCTTTTTTCATTGACATCTATTAGTCTTACCTTGTTTTTCTTTACATCATCTTTCAGCTGTTGAATTGTGATTTCCTGGTTCCATGGTATTCCTAAGACAGTTTTCCTGTTTAACCCCTGGCTGCAGTCCTGTCAAGGTCTGAAAGTCCATCTTCAGTTTCATTCAAGAGGCTTTGCCAGCTTTCAATGGAATTTTTAATTTCCTGGCTATCTCTTTGAATCTGTTTTGTTGTTCCAATTCTTTTCTACATTTTTCATTCAAGATTTCCATCATTTTTCTTTGATTCCCCCCTTTTTAAATCAATGTCTTCTTTAGATATGCTGAGCAATTCTTTATTTATGGCTGTCATTTCTAAAAAGAGAAATGGCTTTTTGAGGATTTCAAGTTTGTATGTTTTCTTGAGAAAGAAACATGAGACAAGCATCAAATTATGTAGTTTGCATAATCAAAAATTTTGAAACAAAATGTTCTGACCTGTTTAAAACTTTTCCATATGAGGAGTTTCAGTGAATTTGGAAACCACTTGTTGAACCTGTAAAATTATATTACATTTTGTTTACTTTCCAAGAAAAACCAACTGATAAGGAAGGTAAAAATGTAGTATCTAAATTCTGAGAAGAAACTGCCTAAGTAATTTTTTTTTTTTTGGTGGAACCAGGGGTCTAACTCAAGCCCTTGCACTTGCCAGGCAAGTGCTTAATCTACTGAGTCATCTCCCCAGCCCCTTGCCTAAGTAATTGATGAAAGTGTATATCACAGTTTAATAAACACTACTAATCCAGTGCTT
The DNA here is from genome assembly GCA_004027165.1 of Ctenomys sociabilis. Taxonomy (NCBI): domain Eukaryota; kingdom Metazoa; phylum Chordata; class Mammalia; order Rodentia; family Ctenomyidae; genus Ctenomys; species Ctenomys sociabilis. The sequence goes on along the minus strand of PVKA01000671.1, from coordinate 28,974 downwards.
CTTCCCCTTCAATCAGCACATTTTTGATGTGATTTATTTCAGTTATATTTTCCAATACCAATAAATACACAAAACCGAGAATCAGATCTAAAAGTCATTGCATCAAGAAGTACTACACCAAGATTTTCAGAACCAGTGAGGCATATTTAATGAAATGGCAATATTAAAAATGATTTTATTACTATTATCTTTTATAAAAATTATTTTAGATGAGGCATAAACATCTTTTCCTTAATATATACAATAAAATATTATTTTAAAATATTACATTATCATCTTATATTTTTAAATTTCTATTTTAGTGTATGTTTTATAATATATATATATATATATATATATATATATATATTCTAATAAATAGATAAGGATTTATTGTGGTGTTGGAGAAGCCAACTGTGACTTATTACTTACCTACTCAGGAAAATTGACCACCTTAGCCAGACTTGTAAATCATACAGATGGTATTTATTAGGGGAAAGATACTAGAGAATGCTTGTCTAAAAAATGCATTTTAGCAGGCTATCCATGGTATGTCCAGATTACCTACTGTAAATCAGCCTGTAATTTTTAGATTTATAGGGCATGGCTTGCTAAAGAACAGGACATAGCAATGTAGACATATTCTATTTGTGTAACATTACATAAGTAGGAACCATAGCATTGAAAGGGTTACTTTGAAAGAAAAGTTCCTACAGCCGTTGTGCAGAGTTTTTTTTACTATTTCAACTCAAAAGCGATAATTTTGAAAGCATTTGGTTTTTTCTAGAAAGAATTACTACAGATCTGGGGAGCTGGCTCTGTAGAATAAGCACTTCCGTGGCAAGCGCAAGGGCCTGAGTTCAATCCCGAGTTCTGAAAAAAAAAAAAAAAAGAATTACTACATTTGTGCTAGTTCTTTCTTATGTCCTTTGAATTATTAGTGAAGATTTGTGTTATATCTTGATTAATGTCCATGGTTAGCCTAATTCCACTTCATAGTTCAAACCTCAGGGTAATCTATGAATTCAAAATGTTTTATTGATGGAGTGCAATAAAAAAAGTATGTGAAACACTACTATAGAGGATAATAAAAAGGAAATGTACTTGACTCTATAAATATTTAACAAAACAGACTGAAAAAGTTATAGAAGGACATGATTTCAAGTTAATAGAAATGTTAGCAAATATAAATAGGGAACTACATGTGACAAGTGACAAAGTTTTGAAGTTCATGTGGGGTGCAGAGACAATGGATAACTGACGTTGATACTGTGAATTATGTAACATGACAGACATAAGTGCAGAAAAACACAATGAAAAATAGATTGGGTGAAGCAGACTGGAAGTGAAAGTGGAAATCTTACTGAAATTTTTCACAGCATGGTCCAAGGAGGGCTTGGAAAAGTTTGTAGAACATAAAGGACTCATCTGTGCCAAACCTAGAAGAAAAACATAAAGAATGGAAGAAAGAGTTAGGAAGCAAGCCAAAAAGTCAAGAATGAAGGATTCTCAAACACAGTTGTCTCATCACACACACACACACACACACACACACACACACACACACACACACACACAATTTCCTACCTCTGTAGGAAGTAGGACATCTGCCCAGCTGTCAATTTTTCAACTTTGGACCAACACCCACACTAGCTATGTGGTAGTCAAATATTACCGCTTCAGTGTATTTCATGTCATCTTCCTCATTTTACCTTTAAAAAAATTTTGCCTAAACCTCCCTAAATACATTTATAGTCTACTACGTCATGCATATTCCCATCATAATGCTCTTTTATTCTCACATTGCTATTTTAATGTCACTGTTTTTTTCAAAACCTCACACTATCACAGGAGGAGCTTTTGGAGCTACCTGGATCTAGGGAATGTGACACTGGGATTAAGCCTTTATGGCGATGTACTATTCCACCATTTGGAATTAGCATAGTTCTGGGTGTGGATTAGAAGGCACATCCTGGGTGTGGGTGGCACTATCCAAAAGGCTTGTAGCCTGCATGGAGTAAAAGGAGAAAAGGAGCCTTGCTTCTGTTGCTGCTGCTGCTCACTGGTGAGTTCTGTCTGCCACACCATGACTTGTATAAATATTTAGGAATATGAAACTGGGTCACACATTAAGGTGTAAAGTAAAACAGATATTGGGTCAGAGACATAGCTCAGTGGCATAGTGCCTGCCTGACAAGTGCAAGGTGGAGAGTTCAGTTCCTTGTATGAATTGTATATATGTATGTATATATATATATAAATAAAAAAGGCATATTCAGTTTAAAGATTAATGATCAAGCTGTAATTCCATGTATTGCAGTTCAAGGAGTTGAAGGCCTATGTCATACCTCTTTGATTATAACTCTTGCTTTGGTTTGAATGTATCCCTTCCAAAACTCAAGCATTGCCAATGTGACAGCATGAAGCGTAGGCACTGTGAGAAGTCATTAGGCTGTTCGGGTTCCTTCCTTGTGAGTGCGATGATGTGCCTTTATAAAAGGATGTGGCAGGGACACTGTGAAAATTTGTGCCTTTTGTGTATCTTCTGCCATGTTAGCTACGGCGTCCCTCTCTTCCCTGAGGATACAGCTTCACAGCGCCACCTTTGAAACAGAAAACAGCCCTCACTGGACAAGCAATCTACCAGCACCACGATTTTGTTTGCAGTCATCAGATGTGAGAGAAAGTTTATGTCCGTAAGCACCTAATCTCAGGTGTTTTGATACAGCAGCATGAACGGAGTGATACTCTCCTTCCTCCTTCATCAGAAATTCCCCTTCTGCCTAGTTATTTCCTCTCTCTCCAGGATTGTATATGGTATTGTCACTCAGTAATTTCTGCTCTTTATTATTTCAGCTCATATATATACATTATATATATATATAATGTACATTATTTTTTTTATTTTAGGGAATGGTCTACAGGGTGTTCAGGATCTCACTTCTAAATCAGACTCATAGTGATTCACTTGTTTACAGGCTCCCAAGAGCTGGGATTACAGGTGTGCAGCAGCACAACCAGTCTCAATTGCTGGCTCAGTGTGTTCGTAGGGGCGGGGCTGGCACCGCATGCCTGGGGATCGAACCCCCAGTCTGTGAGCCTGCTTGCAGGTGCTTTAATTTGCTGCATTATTTGGCCAGCCCTTGTTCTTATATTTTTTTGTGAGGAAATATAATTCCTGTTTCTTTTTCTTTACTAACTCCATGGGTTGGTTGCTTATATTATGGGTTTCCTTCCTTTTTTATTATACACACTTTTAAGTTTTACATGTTATGTTTTTTACCGGTTGAAAATATATTTTAATTTTTATTAAATTTTGGCTTATGTGTTAGATATTATTTTCTTCTATTGTAATTGCTCTTCAAAAAAATATCCAAAGTGAATTTTCAGTTATCTTTTGTAATTAAATTCTTGTTCCACTGTGATTGGAGAACATACTCTTGTTTAATTCAAGTTGTTCAAAATTTGTTACGGTGATTTAAAAACTGTTCCATGTTATTTTGAAGGTTTATTCAAAATACTTCACCAAATTTGTTACTTACATTTTCTAAATTGTCTTTGTTTTTAATTTTTCTTTCTGTATTATCATTTACAAAAGCAGTTTTATTAAAACTAGTCACTATGGCTGTTGCTTTATCAATTTTGTTTTACACTTTGAGTAGCTTGTCTTATGAATTTGTTATGTTATTATGTCATTACATTATTACTGATACTATATGCATGCAAATTTAGAAATATTAATTATACTGTACTGAAACTTTTCTCAACAGGGGTTGTATCTATCTCTGGTGATAAACATAGTTTCCTGAAAAAGTAGTTTTTATATCTAAATTTCTATGGACTGACTAGGCAAATCACAGTCATATGGAGTAGAACTCTATATTTTGGACAACCCCTAATTCATATTTTCTAGATGATAATTAAAATTTTGATGATTTCACTCACTACATGAATGTTTCACCTGAATTTTTTAATAATGTATTTTTGCTTTTCAAGCAGTTAACTAACTGATCTGTAGAATTAGAACAATCAGTTAGCTGGCTTTTAAGTTGCTGCACCTCCTGAGTGATATGAATTTGACAAGATCTTATGAAACCAAGTTATAAAACAGTCTTCCACCAAAGTAGAACAAGGGTGTCCCAACAATGCCTAATCAGTATATTGAATTTTTGATATTTCACAAAACAATGCTTGTCTTTATTGCCTGATTGAATTAAAGAACCTAGAAAATATATATAGTAGAAAAAATTATACATTTTTTAAAAGTTTAACTTAATATGATTACATATATTGAATTAGTAAATCTGTATTCTTCAGTTTATTTCGATAGAGAAGAAAATGAATTAGAAATTAAAGAATATTTAAGAAATAGAATATTTCCTTTTATGAATAGAGTATAAATCAAATGACACATAGGATATTCTTCAGTTGTTTGTAAAGCTCAAGTTCAATCTTCCATTGAAGGGTTACTTTTCAGTTTCCGGTAATCCCCCAGATTTGTTTCATGAGTTAATACTGTAGCAATTAAAGATAAGAAAACAGTCAATTGCCATTGTAATAAAACCTTTTGACCTGGCAAGTGCTCTGCATCTGTAAAGCAGCACACTGAGAGGCTAAGGCAAGAGACATTCAAATGTTAAGTCTAACCCAGGTGATTTAGAGATGCTGTGCCTCAAAAACACAAATAAATAAATAAGGCTGGGGATGTAACTTAATCTGAAAGCTCTGTGTTCAATTTCCAGTCCCCCCTAAAAAACAAAAGTAATCTAACAACTACAATAAATAAAACATCACATCTTTAGATAATACACAGGGACTTCCATCTTCTATGGCTTTAAGAACTAGTTGTTTTGGAATTTGAATGAGTTTATAGGTTTATAGTTGTGTGGTGGAACAGCAAATGGATGTATGTGCATGTGTGTGTGAAAAAGAAAGGGAGAAGGAAAGGGCTGGCCAAATAGCTCAGCAGAGTAAAGCACCTGCAAGCAGGTGCAGGGCCTGGGGGTTTGATCCCAGGGCCTGCCATGACAGCCCCTCCCCCAGGGTGCACTGAGGCAGCAATTGAGACTGCATGTAGTGGCACAAAACTGTAATCCCAGCTCTTGGGAGGCTGTAAGCAGGCAGGTCACTGCAAGTCTGATCTAGTAGTGAGATCATGAAAACCCTGCAGATTCTTCCCCAAAACACAATAAATAAATAAATAAATAAATAAATAAATAAATAAATAAATAAATAATAAATAAATGGAGAATGGAGAGGTTTGATGGATGAGAAGAAAAATGGAGCCCTGAATCTGGTGAAGTGATAATGTGACAAGTAACACATTAGGATCAAACACTGTTACTCTCTTGTAATGTAAGTAGGGAATACCTTTTCTCCTGTGTGTGAGATGGCATCTGGAATCAGAACGGCCACAGATCCATGCTTATTAGTGGGAAGATAAATAACAGGGCCAGCAAGATAGCTCAATGCGCTTAGTGCCTACTTGGGGGAGCACTGGGGGCGGGGTTCGATCTCTAGCATCACAGACGCTGAGCAGGCCACTGAGTCCAGGCATGGTGGGTACGCCTGTAATCTCAGGTCTGGGGAGACTGAAAACAGGAGGGTCACTAGGATTCCAAGCTGCATAGTGAGACCCTATACCAAATACATTAAAAAAAAAAGACAAGTAACACTAAGGACCCAGTTTACAAGAAGGCTTTAGTAAAAATATCAAACTAGTTAGGAAAAACAACCTATGTAACAAAATTTTGTGTAATAAAAATTGCCTGGATTACAGTTGCAGCTGAAATCACAGCTATGAGACACTGTGGGTTTTTATTGTTGTTGTTTCTTTTACCTAAGTTGGAACCCAGGACCTTGCACTAGCTAGGCAGGCACTTGTGCTGCTGAGCTGTCTCCCTGGCCCATCTCTATGGTTTTTAGTGCGAAGAAAGTTGCTGAAACAATTGGTTGTGATGATGTGATATATTGATTTAGACTAGAATTGTGAGAAAAAATACAGCATATTTGGTTAAATTTGAATTTCAGATAAAAATAATTCTCTGGAATAAATAATTCCTATTCTTGATTGGGAATACTTATACTTAAAAATTAAAATTTCCAATCTGCAATATTTCAGGAAAGCAAAAAACAATGGTTGCATTTTGAATTTGTGTGCTGCATTTGAATGATTTCAGTAGCACGAATGCAAACAAAAATACAATATTTGGAAATTTCTTTTCTTACATGTAGCAAGATTTGGCAATACCCATAAAGAGGTCAAGTAAGCAAACATAATTTAATGTCAGAAGACTGATTAGCTACCCTTTGAAGCTTGATTCCTCCCCCATGGATTAAGGCATAAAGGTATGAAGAAAAAAATGAAATGCATGAAAAGGTAATTTGGTTTATCTTTCGATTAAAAAAAATTATCTTGGGCTTATTTTATTTGGTATGCTTTAAGATTTTTCTCTGTTTAGTAACTGCTTCAGTATTTTGGAAATTATTGCATTCATTAAAATATTACCTTGTGTAGGGATGACATTTAAATAGAAACACAGAGAATTCAGTATTTGACAACCTGGATTATCTGCTGTGCAGTTATCGTCTTCGAGCCTAGATAATGTTGGAGGCCTTTTCCTATGAAGTACTTCATCACAGACGCAAATGTGCGTCCAGCTTCTGAATCTCTATTTGTACTGTTACAATCTAATGAATTCTATTGTACAGCAGGTGTCAAATCATATCTGTTGTTTTGCAAATTGAGAATGAACACAAGACGTATTGCTATTGCAAATGAATCTAATATGAAACTAATGAGCAACTGTTTTGTCATTATTGAGGCAACCACTGAGATGCTAATAAACTCTCATTTTGCTCTTCAGAAAAAAAACAGTGACCAGGATTTATAACATGATCTTAATGTCCCCAAAGCCTGAGGCAAAAATAAATATAAATAAATAAATAAATAAGCAAATAGTGAAGCACCCTAAACTGAGAATAATTTAGTCATTTACTGTATGATGGCCCTTTTACTTACTGAAATGATTCTGCTATAATGCCTTTTAAGAATTCCTATAACTGAAGGAAAGATAAAGAATGTATATTTATTAAATGATTATAAAGTTAAGAAGATTAGCATTTTTCCTAATTCTCCTTAATGTAAATATAATTCTAGAACCTTCCATTTGTAAGTCCTTTTATAGCATAATGAAACTTTTTTATAGTATAATGATAACTTTTTAAAACTCAGTTGCATTAGAAATAAGGCCTTTGAAAGGCCCTTTATAATTATCTTTACTTGTTCTTGTGAGTGGCCTAAGTTGGGAAATGCCCGAGAATATGTTTCACACAGTATTATGACTATATTTTATGTCACTGCCTTCTCCAGAGTAATGTAAGAACAGAAGCTCAATAAGTATTTATAGGATGAATGATGAATAAATAATTGAATTTGAAAAACTAGTGCATTAAATTTGTTTGGTTTGGTAGGTAGGAATAACATTCATACACATCCACTGAAAATAGTGGAAGACACTTTATGAACATTGTTTTGCACATTTTATACTTCTGGGTAAAATGGAACAAAATGTCTTACAGTTACTTTAAATAATAAGCTTATAGCAACTCTAAAAAATAATTTTACTGTCTTACAAGTGTTTCCTACAATTAATGGGTTTGACATACAACACAAAATTTGATCAGTACTTTAAAGAACATACAAAGGTCTGAAAGTGTTGCTAGGTAGACAAACACTCACCTAGTAAGTTTGACACTCTGGATTCATTCACAACACCACAGAAAATACCTTTTATATATTTATTTTAATTTTATAGCCTCAGAAATTTATCTGTTTGACATTCTGCACTGGTTTTGCCCCTGGGGTGCACTGAGATGGCAACTAAGACCAGTGCTTGGGAGGTTGAAAATAAGAGGATCACTAAGAGTCCAGTCTGTGTAGTGAGACCCTGTAGACCCTTACTATATACATAAAAAAATCTTTAAAAATATCTATTTGATTAAACATAATAAAATCTTTGAATTATTAATTTTCTTTGCTATTGTTTAGGGTGTTGTAGAAATATATTAACAAATAAGGCTATGTAAATTGACTATTTGGCTCTGTTAGTGAGATTTCTTTCCCATTTTGAATAGTCATGGTATTGGCACATATGTAGAAGTTTAATTTTATTATATGTATGATGAAACTGTACATGAGCATTACAGCATTTTTATATTTTATGGGTTCTAAAAAATAAAAAAAATATTAAATGAGGAAGGTACTATCTCTTAAATGTTTAAAACACATAAAGAAAGAACATGGCATGGTCTGAAATACTGATAATATTTTATCTGACCCTGGAGATCAAATTAACATGCAAAGACATTACATTGTGCAGATTGGTAAAGCTTATTTAAGCTGGAGGTGATTGGCTGATTTGGCTGTAACTTCAAAATTGTTCTGTATCAGGCTGTCCTCCAAAGGATCCCAAGCCCTCTAGGACCCTGACTTCCCTACCTCCCATATCTTTACCCCTACTCTAGAACTGTGTAAGCATAATCTGTCCAATGGATATAAATATTTTCTTATGTTTATGAATTTATATTCAACAAAATTCTAGAATTTGAATCATGAAAATTGCAAATAAATTCCGCAATTTGATAACTTTTTCTACAATAACCTGTGGTGGCTTCACTTACATTCAGAATGAAATAGTCCACATCTGAATAATTTCTAGCACAGCACTATGTTATTTGGAAGACTGTTTCACAGACTTATATCTTGCAGCCAACAGTATCTGTGACTAATTGTATTACTCATAAATCCAAGTGAAATGATGTTCCTGAAATACATCTAGTAATTATTTCAAGCCTTCTGTTCTCTGTGGTAATCTGAGGTACAGAAAGGATAGTTAATTGTGCCATATAAATATAAGTTATGGTTCACGAGGGCCCATTCATTAAAGTAAAATAAAATTCCCAATATAATCTTTAATTTTTGTAGGCAACTCTCTTACCATTGAAAAGCATTGATGACTTTTAAAGAAATGTGCTCTAGAGATAAACTAAATTTCAGGTTATTTTCGATTGTTTTCCTGTCACCATGGGAAAGAAATTAAAAGTGTGGATTATCACCTAAATTCAAATCTAAAGTAACCCCTTTATTTGTATGTTTGAGAGTATGTAGTATAAGGATACACTGGACATTTTAAAAAAGTTACAAATTCAAGGAAATGTTTATAGTTATATTTTGTTGAATTTACTTTATTGAACATCAGTTGTATATAGATCTTAAAGTGAAGGGCAGTATTAGAACATGAAAATAGCAAATGAATTCTAGAATTTGATAAATTTTTATGTAATAATCTGTATTGACTTCAGATACATTCAGAATGAATCAGTTCATATTCAAATAATTTTTAGCATAGCCATATGTGTTATTAGGGAGACTATGTTTCACAATTTTTACTTGGCCCTATTACTGGTGGGAAGGAAACATGTTTTTCATATTTTCATAATATTATATATTTAGTAATAAATGCATATAGTAAAAATTAAAATAGAATAGAGGGTATTTCAATAAAAAAACAATGGCTCCTTAACTCTGTCCAACTTTGACCTGTTTCATTATTTTTTTAATAATTGTTGCTCCCCTAATTATTTTATTTTTTTTACATGAAATTGATAGGTCACTGGTGAGTTTCAGTCAGCTGTGTTCTGAATATATGGGTTTCCTTTTTTTAACCAGCATATCCCTATGTCAGACAGTTATAAAATAATTTAAAATTTTAAAGCTGTTTAAGTAACCTAATTTATATCCTAACTTCTTTTTTTCTCGCATCTAAACTTAATGTAGTAACTCACCACTGTGAGAAGAAATATAGTTCATTTATTTATGTTATTGTTTTCTTAGTGGTTATTTATTGTACAAGATGCAGATATGATATTCTATTTAAAAACATTATTAGAACAGTACCTCTATTCATTAAATGAACAGAATGTAGTTGTATATCTTAACAATTTTGAATCTACAGACACAAAATGGTCATTCAATTGTATCCTCACTTTTCTTTAGTTTTGTCATTTGAATATTATAGGTGTGTGAATTGAGTAAAATATTCCAAAATAATCCAGTAGTCCATAAGAGTATTGGGTTTTCTGTATGCTGACAATGTCAGATGTTGTTGATTTGAGTCCTTTACACCTCAGCATAATAATATGGCATTAATTCTTATACCTTGTTTGTATACTTTTCTGCTGGATGGTTAAGACCAAGATTAAGCAATACCTATGTAACAAGAAACGTAGCTTTTGTATCATTAAGGTCAGTTAAATCCCCTCAGGATTTATCCTGAGACCCTGTACCGCAGTTTGTAGATCCTTTGTCTGTGTCAGACATATGGATGACTCATGGCCATTGCTTGACCAATTTGCTTTCTGTGAAAGCCTGCGAGAATGTTTTCTCTCCATGCGACTCTCCTTAGGTATACTTTACATCATAGATCACTTTCCTCTTTGGCTCCATAATCTCTTTGATCAGAAAACTTGGGACACAACTGAGTTGCATGATGTTACAGTACAGGTTCTAATATGTCCTGACTCTTAATTGACCTTGAAAGGCTAGGGCCAAAATGTTGGCTGTCCTTGTGGCCCTCTTTTTTCTCTAATTTTTGGTCTACAATCCTAGGTTTTTAACCCTCCAGAAGAGAAGCTCATTGTTATTACCTCATTAATATCTAAATATCAAACATCTTAGGCTTAACATGAAACAGGTATTTTTTATCAAGTATTGATATGTTACACTTTAAATCCCTACAAAATATAACATAAAATTTTAAAAAGTTAAAATACATTTTAAAAATAGGAATAAGCAATTATATATGTTTATGTGTAAGTTTAGAAGTCTAACCATATACAGCATTGTAGCAGGACAGTCCTGCAACACTCCTTTTCCTGTCTCCTGCCTTTATTCACCACCTCTCTCCATTTTTTAAAAAAAATATCTACCCACGAGATAGCACGGCAGCAACCAGCATGTCACGAAGAGCAGCAGCACATACTCAGAAGACCAGAATGACAGGCTCTCCAAGCATGAACCTACTATTCCACATTTCCATCTTTAGTGCAGTGGCTGAGTTCACAGGTATTAGCATATATTGTCAGTCAGGGTGGGAATCCATCAAAATTAACTGCTACATTCAAAAATCTTCTGAAGATTCTCAGGATGGTTGCCTTACCCATCTTGTACATACAACTGTGTAGCTTTGCTTCTGTCATGTTTCTTAGCTTTTCTTGTTCTCTCTCCATTATCTAGTCTTCAAGTTCTTGCTTTCCTTTTAATTGTGTTATACTTTTCTATTTGTAATTCTTCTTTTGAGTTCTTATACTAGGGAGACTATGATATGTATACATGTGTGTCTGGTTTACTTCACTTATGATTATATGTTCAAGTGGCATCCACTTAAATATGAAGGCTTTGAGTTTATTATTCTTTATAGCTGATACTCCACTGTATAAAAATACCCCATCTTTTTCCTCCATTCCTCAGGTGATGGGCATCTTGGTTGTTTCCAAGATTTTGCTATCACAAATTGTGCTGCTATAAACATAGGTAAACATATATCCATATGGTATGATGTTTTCAGTTCCTCTGGGAAAATTCCCAGTAGGCGGATAGCTGGTTTGAATGGTCCTAGTTTTTTAAGGAGTCTCCACACTGATTTCCATAAGATTTGCACCAGTCTACATTCCCACCAGCAGTGGAGAAGGGTTCCTTTTTCCCAACATCATCTTCAACATTTGTTGTAGGTTGATTTCTTTGTGATAGCTATTCTTTCTGGGGTAAAATGATATATCACTGTTGTTTTAGTTTGCATTTCATGGATGGCTAGTGTTGTGGAGCATTTTTTCATTTACTTCTTTGCTTCTTTAATTTCATCCTCTGAGAAGTGTGTGTTTATCTCAGATGCCCATATCTGAATTGGGTCTTTAAGTTTTGGGGCCCTAATGTGTTTTAGTTCTTCATAAATTCTAGAGAGCAGAACTTTTTCTGAACACTTGTTAGTCAAGAGTTTTTGGAAATTTGTAGGTTCTCTTTTCACTTTGTTGATAATTTCTTTTGACATGCAAAAACTTCTCAATAAGAGGAGGTCCCAATTGTTAATTCTTTCAAGTGTTTCCCATGAGAATACATGTGTGTTCATGAACTCTTTGCCTTCCCCATGTCTTCAAGATTCCCTTCTACTTTCTGTTCCAGGAGATTGAGTGTTTCTGTTTTAATCCTTAGATCTTTAATCCATTTTGACTTTAGCTTACTGCACGGTGACAGATCTGGGTCTAGTTTTAGTTTTCAGCATATGAAGAGCCAGTTTTTCCAGCACCATTTGTTAAAGAGGCTATCTTTCTTCCATTGAGTATGTTTGGCCCCTTTATCAAAGATAAGGTCTCTGAGTGTGTTTGAAGAGGCTTCAGCATTCTCTAATCTATTCCACCGATCCTTCAGCATCTTCTAATCTATTCCACTGGTATTTTGTTGCCAGTATCATGTTATCTTTATCACAGTAGCCTTGTAGCATAATTTCAAATCAGGGATTGTAATACCTCCTGCTTTGTCTTTGCTGGATAGGATTGCCTTTGTGATTCTAGGTCTTCTGGTTCCAAATAAATTTTAGGAAGGATTTCTCTATGTCTGTGAGGTATGTTGCTGGTAGTTTGATATGGATTGCATTAAATGTGTACAGCAATTTTAGGAGTATGGCTATCTTCACAATGTTGGTTCTTCCTATCCAGGAGCAGGGAATATGTTTCCATTTTCTGAAGTCCTCCACAATCTGTTTTTTTTTGAGTACTGTAGTTTTCCTTGAAAAGATCTTTGACTTCTTTAGTTAAATAAAGTCCAAGGTATTTCATTTTCCTCAGTATTACTGTAGAAGGTATTGATTCTCTAATTTCCCTCTCAGTGAGCTTGTTATCTGTATAGAGGAATACTACACAGATAGACTTTTGGATATTGACTTTGTATACAGGTATGCTACTGAATTTTTGTATTAATTCTAGTAGCTTCTAGATGGAGTTTTTTGTATCTTCCAAGTAAAGTATAATGTCATCTTCAAACAATAATAATTTAACTTCTTCTTTACCTATTCTTATTCCTGTTCTTTCTCTCTTTTGTCTAATGGCTCTAGGTAATGTTTCCAGAACTACATTGAATAGGAGGGGTGATAGAGGACATCCTTATCTTGTACCAGATGTAAGAGTTAGAGATTTCAGTTTTTCCTATTTAGAATTATATTAGCTGTTGTGTTTTCAGGAATGGCTTTTATCAGCTTGAAGTAGAGGACTTCTGTTCCAATTTTCTGTAGGACTTTGAACATGAATTTGTGCTTGACTTTCTCAAAAGCCTTTTCTGCATCAATTGAGATGATCATGTGGTTTTTATTTTTTGCTTTATTGGTATAGTGTACTAAATTTACAGATTTTTTCCTACCTGGACATGTTGTATGATCTTGATGATTTGCTGTATTCTATTTGCTAGGATTTTATTGAGGATCTCTGTGTCTATGCTCATGAGGGAGACTGGCCTGCAGTTTTCTTTTTTAGTAGCGTCTTTCTCTGCTTTTGGTATCAGTATAATACTTACCACCACGAATGATTTTGGTAAGATTGCTTCCTTTTCAACTTCCTTGAAGGGAAGTTGAAATTGACATGCAAAAACTTCTCAATAAGAGGAGGTCCCTTTGAGAAGTACAGGGCATATATCTTCTATAAATTTCTTGTAGAATTCAGCTATGAATCCAGCAGGACTTGGACTTCTCTTTCTTTGTAGGTTTTTATTACATCTTGTATTTCATTAGCTGTTATTGGGCTATGGAGAGTGGTTATATCTGTTGATTCAATATTGGTGCTTTGTACCTTTTTAGGAATCTGTTCATTTTGTCTGTGTCTTTTATTCTATGAGAGTAAAGATTCTCAAAGTAGCTATTGATAATCTGAATTTCCACCGGGTCTGTGGTGATTAAACACTTTTGATTCCTTATTGCTTATATTTGAATTTTTTCTTTCCTCTTTTTGATGAGGTTAGCAGGGGGCTTATTGATTTTTATTTAGTCTTTCAAAGAACCAGCTTCTTGATTCTTTAATTCTTTGAACTGTTTTCTTTTGTTTCAGTTGAGTTGATTTCTGCTGTTTTATGATTTTTTTCTCTTCTTTGGGCTCTGGGTTTGGTTTGTCTTCCTTTTCTAGTTGTTGGAGGTACAGCATCAGGGTGTTTATTTGTTCCCATTCTGTTTTTCAATTGTGTGAGTTCATAGCTATGTTTCTTCCTCTGAGAACTGCTTTCTTCACATCCCATAAATTCTGATAAGTTGTGCTTGACTTTTCATTGAATTGTAGATATTGTTGAATTTCTTGTTTAATTTCATCTGTGACCCATTGATTTCTGAGTAAGGTGTTTAATTTCTATGCATTTAGAGGATTTTTCTGGTTTATTTTGTCATTTATGTACAGTTTTATTGCACAGTGGTCAGATTATAAGCATGGAATAATTTCCATTTTCTTGCATATTCTTAAGCATGACCTTTGGACCAGTTGTGGTCTATTTTGGAAAATGACCCATGTGCAGCTGAAAGAAATGTGTATTCAGTTGTGTTTGGGTGGAACATTCTGTATGTGTTCATTAAGTCCATTTGTTTCAACCTTTTGTTCTGTTCTGCTACTTCTTTGCTAATTTTTTGTCTAGTTAACCTATCTTTTTGGGATAAGGGAATGTAAAGGTCTCCTGTTAAGATTGTGGTCTTGGATATTAGATTTTTCATGTCCATTAAGATTTGTTTTATATATTTGGGTGCTCCTGTGTTTGGTGCATACATATTTATGAGTGTTATCTCTTGCTCTTGAATTTTTCCCCTAACCAGTATATAGTGGCTTCTTTATTTCACTTGATCTTTCTTAGTTTGAAGTTGATAACAGGATTGCTGCCCCTGCTTTTTTTTTTGAGGTCCTGGGGCATGTAGTATTGTTTTCTATCCTTTGACTTTCAGCCTATGAATTTCTTTATGAGTCAAGTTTGATTTTTGTATACAGCATATTGTTGAATTTTGTTTCCTAATCCACTATGCCATCTATTTCTCTTAATTGGTGAATTGAGTCCATTTACATTGATGGTTATAATTGAGATGTATTGACTTAAGCTTGACATGTTATTTACCTGCTGTTGTTTGGTCCCTTTTCTCCTGCATTTAATTGTTTGCCCTATTTAATTGATTGCTTCTGTTCTTGTTTGTGGAGTTCTGATCATTTTGGTCCCTCTCTAAAACATCTTTCAGTAGCCTCTGTGGGGGTGTCTTTGTCATCATGAAATTCTTTAGTTGTTCTTTGGCATGGAAGTATTTCACTTCTCCATCAAACTTGAAAGAGCATTTTGCAGGGTGTAGTAGTCTGGGCTGAATTTTTTTTTCGTAGAGGACTTGAAGTATTCTGGTCCATGCTTTTCTTGTCTTTTACGGGTTGTGAAGAGAAGTCGGCCATAATTCTGTTTTTCCTTTGAATGTGATTTGCTTCTTTTCTCTAGCAGCTTTCAGAATATTATTCTTTTATTGGATTTCTGGGATCTTGACTATTATATGTCTCGGTGTGTTTTTAGTTGAGTTGATATTACTTGGCATTCTGTATGCTTCTGTTACCTGAATGTCATATTGTTTCCTCATATTTGGGAAGTTTTCTGCTATTACACCTGCCTATATTTTTTAAATGTCATTTGTATTGATTCCTTCTTTTACATTGATGCCTATTAGTCTTACATTGTTTTTCTTTGCATCATCTTGCAGGTGATCTTTCCTGCATTCTAGTTGTTTTTAAGACATCTTTTTTTTTACCTTTTCACTAGTTTCACCAGCATCTTCAAGATCTGAATCTCTGTCTTCATTTTTACTCAAACTATTTTGCAAGTCCATGATTGAGATTTTAAGTTCCTCTATATCTCTTTGACTCTGCTTCATGCGATCTATTTCTTTCCTGTATTGCTCATGCAAGGAATCCATCATTTGTCTAATTTCCTCACTTTTTTTTTTATCAATGTCTTCTTTAGAAGCAATTATTAATTCTTTTACTGCAGAGTTTTTTTTTTTTTCAAATTGGGTTTCCTCCATATGTTTCTGTATTTGATACTTTATTTCACATGCTATGAATTTAGAGTTTTCTTTTTTTATTTCAGAAATTAATTCTGCTCTGACTTCTTCTATACCTTTCTGCTGTTGCTCACTTATTTCTGATGTTATTGATTCATAGTTTTCAGTTGAGCTAGTGTCCTCTGCTCTTGCTCTGTGTGGGCATTGGGTTTCCTCCATATGTTTCTGCATTTTATTCTTTAGTTCAAATGCTATTAATTGAGAGATTTTTTTATTTCTGATCTATACCTCTATACCTTTCTGCAGTTGTTTCTTAATTTCAGAAGCTATTAATTCATTGATTTCCGCTGTGTAATTCCCAATTTGTTCTGTGTTAGTGTCCTTTTTACGTTTTACAGGCGGGCTTGGGGTCTAAGATTGCATGTTGCTCCTTCTCATTGTCATTTTGTATAGCACTGTCTTCAGACCTTTGGTGCAGTTGTAACCTTAACTCCTATTGAAATTCAGGTGTAGTTCTAGAAATTTTGAATTCATCCAGTTGTGCCTGGCTTGGGTTTGGTGGCTGTGCTCAGCTCCCTCCTGCTGCAGCCCTTAGGAGTGAACCTGCTGCACCCATTTGGCAAGACATTCTGCTCCTGGACTATCTGGGTGGTTCTGTCCCCTACTCTCTCTGCAAGGACTATAGCTGTGGAGTTTCATCTTGGGCCTGTATGCCAGACCTGAGTTGCATCTGAAGGGGAGAAGAGGGCTAGGGGAGGGGGAAAGCTCTCTCACACACTCCCTGGTCTGGGCTAGGGGTGGGTCTGGGGGCTCCCATGAATGTGGCACAAAATCTCACTGGCTTGGTGGGCCTGGGGGGGTGGCAGAGTAGCGGGTCGGGAGTCCCTAGGGTGCCGCAGGTGATCTCATGCTGTGTGCCTGGGTTTGGACGGAACAGGTTTCGCTGGTGCAGTAGCTGGAAGCCTCCCACACACTCCCCAGGCCTCGGGTAGGGTGGTCTGGGGGTCCCGCGAATGTGGCAGAAATTCTCATTCACTCGGTGGGTGGAGGGGTGCAGCGGAGTCTGTAGTTCATTTATAACACCTCTCCCTTCTCCCTTTCTCAATTTATGATAGTTTTAAAAGCATTAAAAATATCTTCATAAAATTGAATGTTACTTTACTTTAATATGGGGCTGAGGAGATGACTCAGTGGCATAATGCCTGTCTGGTAAGTGCAAAGTCCTAAGTTCGATCCCTGGTACCACAAACACACAAAAACAACTCAGTAGTTTCATTATTTTTTATTTGTTGACATTCAAGTGCATCTCTTAACTCTCCATCACTGAGGACATGCTGTGACCTACTGTCATCCATATTTCTTTTGCCTTCCAGCTACGGCTTTGACAATATTTGTATGCTATTTCTGCCATCATATCAAATTCTAAGCTCTATCTCTCAGTTAATTTCACACACACACACACACACACACACACACACACACACACACACTAGAAAGGATAGATTATTTATATCATTCTGTGATACCATTTCCTTCTTTTCAAAACCAGTGTTGATATCCCTGACCAAATCAGAGAACCAAAACATAGTTTTAATAAAGATTGGATGCACATAATTGATTTTCATCAGGATCTGACCACTACCTATCTGCACTGTCAAAGATTTCCTTCTAAATGATCAGTATAAACACTAGAAAATAAAGAGGCTTTGGCCTCAGTCAGAGGTTGGCCCTGATCCCTAATAGAGACTCTCCAAGAATTTGCTTATTCCTGAGGTTTTAGCCAATTTTTTTTTTATCAGTTTTCAAAGTACAATCTATGGACCCTTGGGTGACTGTAGGACACCTTTCAGGTGTCTGTGACATTGAAAATCTTTTCATGTAACACACGATCGTTTTCTTGTGCTGGTATTTGCATGGATGATGCCAATGCATCAATGGATAACATGCTGGCCAGGTAGCCTTATTCCAGATAGCTGTACCAATCTGGACTCGCAGTGAAAAAAGAAGAAAAAGGCCAGTTTCTCATATAATCCTCTTGGTAAAAAAGTAAATAGCATTACTGATGAAATCTGACTCCTTGCTTACCAGCTTTTTTTATATTCTGTGTGACAAGACAAGAAGTATTCATTAAATACATTTGCTGCATACTGAAACACAGTGATGGACATAAGCAGAAGCACTTAGCTAATTATTTGAGACAGGAGCTAAATTGGACATGTTTTTCCAAGGCAGATCATTTTCATTTTATTTTATTTTATTTATTTATTTATTTTTGTCTTTTTGAAACAGGGTCTCACTATGCAGTTCAGGCTGGCCTTAAGCTCACTTTGTAGCTCAGGCTGGTCTCGAACTCACAACAATCTTCCTGCCTCAGCCTCCTGAGTGCTGGGATTACAGGCCTGTCCCACCACGCCTGACACATTTTCATTTTAATGAATGACTGACACACTAGAAGAATGCAGAGTTGGGGCAGCTGAGCCTGGTGGGGTGCATGCTGGAATCCCAGGACTTGGGAGGCTGAGGTGGGAGGATCTCTGTGAGTTTGAAGCTAGCCTACCAAGAACTTGTCTCAAAGTGAAAGCAAACACAAAACCAAAAAGTATAATGGGTTATTTGGATTTTCTTGATAATAAATAAAGCAAAACTATCATTTTAAGAAAACCTAGTGTATATATATACAAAATAGGGTAGATATACAGCTACTTTCTCTTAGTTCAATGAGAAGAAAAATTTGTACTAACATTATTTAGACAAGAGATCATATCTGCATCTCATACTCCGAATAACTATTATGAAGACAATACACAACATATTATTGTAACTGTCTTACTAACCTGTTTTGAAACTGTGTCATTGTTATTTCTTTTTCATTAAAATTAATTAAAAAATTGAAACGAATAAAAAAGAAACAATTGGCAGAATTTGTGCCAATAATAAAATTTAAGCTTTCAAGAAAAAATTAAGTTTTTGGAAACCTTGTATACACTGCGGGGAGAATGATTATTTTCTCAATAGTTAAATTACTTTCTACTGATAATGGTACTGCTACTGATCAATGTGATGTCTTTAAAAAAGTATTATATAATGTATGTAACTCAGTGAAATTTATTTCTAAATGACCATTGCATGATGTCACAAATCATACATAGGTTTAAATTTCATTCATAATTCAGTATTGGTTAGCGGATTTCATGTAACATAATATGAAAAATTTGTTGCCATGATCTCAGGCTCTATCTTTTAGCTCACCCAGGAGAATCTGCCACTTGTTACACATTAATGCAGTACCAATGAAGATTATCCAGATTTGCTATTAAATTTATTCCTTTTTTATTGCATTTCTGTATGTGAGATCTGATTTTCATATTTTTAATCAAATTAATATATCACAGCACATGAAATGCAGAAGCAGATAGAATTTAGTTGTTTTTTTTAGTAAGCCAGATGTTAAGAGTGATTCACAAAATGTAAGGTGTTATTCTTTTAATTTTTTTGTTTGAGAAAGTACAGGTATTTTGACAAAATATAAATTATTTTTATGTTAGAGTACAAGGATTTTTATTGTTGCTACTTTAAAATAAATTAATAAAATCTATTTTTTAAAGACGACAGGTATTTAAAGATGCAGTTCTGGAAAACAAATAGTCTTTGGGGCTTCAAAAAATTTTTAAGAGTCAAAGGTGTCTGGAAACTTTACTTGCGAACTGCTGTCAATTACTTCTTGCTACAAAGATCTGAAGTGTTTGTTATATTCTTCTGCTTAGCTGAATTTTTGTTTCTGAATCTTTGAGCATTTCTGTCTTTCTTCATTCATTCCATGCAGCAGTAGTGGCAAGTGGAGGCTGGCCAGTGCCTGGACCCCTTTGAGCTACGCGGACAGCAGACTTTCAGCCATTTCCTCTACCCTCTCCCAAACATCTTTACTTTCTGAAAATAATTTTCTCATTTACTTGTGGATTATTAAATTTACCAGATTATCGACACTTATTGACATTATCTTTTTGAATACAGTTTAACACAGTTTACACTCAGCTTGTGTTATACTGTTACATCAATGTGACCATTTCACCCTCAATTCATAAGGACAATTCCCCTAAAAAGTTACAGATTTTATTGTCTTCTCAGACAGCTAACTATATCCTCACTACCTTACTGATTTAAAGAGGTGGCATCTTTTCAAATTTCAGTGGTTACAAAGTTTTCTTTAAGAAGCTGAAATAGAATCATCTAGGGATTTCTCTGATAATTTTCTGAAGAAGACAAAGGTGGATACAACCTTTAACAGGGGGACCCTTTATCATGATAGCTTTGTTTTATCTCTCTTTATAGGACTTGAAAGGCTGTTTTCAGTAATTTATGTTAATGCTTTATTTTCGAAGTTTTCTTTCTTCCATAAGCTCTTCATACTTTGACCAAGAACTGACCTTTCCCCTCTTTGAAATTTACCCTCTAACCTGCCCCCAACTCAGGGCTAGCTTTTCATTAGGGAACATGGGAGACAGGCCCTCACTTTGCTATGCATTGCGCTCTGGTGGCAAGCCTCCCTGACAAAAATCAAAGAAGTGCTGGTGACAGAAGGATGAACTCTGTGATCTCAGCCCCCTAAAGAGAAGCATCCCCAGAGAGAGGTTCAATTCATGTCAGAGGTAAATCTTAATTCATCTGATAGCCGAGAAACAGTCTACCTTTTGAATATTTTTATTGAAAAACATTTTCTAAATTAGTGGTCAGATTAATATTTCAGTCACTTCTTTGAGTGGATTTAACTCAAAGCAACAAACAAAGCCAAAGGCTCATGTGTAATGTGATTTAGAAAGAAGTTTTTAGAATTTTTAAATAGTTTGTGCTACCTTTTTTCTTTCTTTTTTTTTCAGGTTCACTGGGGATGAGGCACTTTTGCTAAAGACACGTTGCTTTCAGGAGCTACCCACTGCCTAACAACCTAATTCTGTGTTGGGGGTTTGTTTTGCTTTTGTTTTTGTGTTTTCAGGTCTCATGCTGTAGTCCTTGCTTGGCTGGAACTTGTTTTGTAGCCCAAACAGGCCTTGACATTGGGAGCCTTGTGCCTCAGCCTCCTATGTGTGACATAGCATAACCTAAGTCTAATGTAACTATTTGAGAAAATTAAATGCCATCACTGACATGAACGGGGTATACTAAGGGATTTCCTTTGACTGTTATGTTGTTAATTACCCTGCTATCCTAACAAAATCTTGTTGCAATGCTGGCACTTGTATTAAATGTCAGTGAGTTGGTGCAATTCTGGCTTAAAAACAATCAAGATTAATCTTGTAAAAGTTGATAAGATGTCTAACTTTCATAGGAAATGTTTTGTAGGACTTAAATGAAATGATATTTATCAAACACTAAAATGTACCAGGCACTTCCTAGGCTTAGTACATTTTTTATGTATTATACAGGGTCTCACTGTGCAGCTCTGACTCATAGTGATACTCCTGTTTTCAGCCTCCCCAGCACTGGAATTGCAGGTGTGTGCCACCACGCCTGGTCTTGGTGGTCAGCTCAGCATACCCTGGGTAGGGTCAGGGTAGTCTGTGGTAGAACCCCAGTTGTACACTTACTAATCAGGCACTTAGTCCACTGAGCTTTTACTGGCCTTGTTTAGTGCTTTTATTGTCCTAATTTAATCAACAAAGAAACGAGGTGCTTAGGTTGAAAAACTTTACCCAAGAATGTTAGTGGCAGAAAAGTAAAAATTCAAGCAGTGCAATCTGGTTGTAGAGAATATGAATTTATTTACCTCACCACTATTTCTCTCTAGGTTGTCAATCTGTAGTGTGATTCTAAAGAAATAATACTGAATTTTTGTTGGCAGCTCGTGGGATTTTCATTCTTGTATTTAACTTTATTGACTTCCTTCACTTTCATTCTAATGAACAGAAATATTTATGTCTTGGTACAGTTTGCTCCCTAATCTGGAACACCCTTCTTTTTCATATTCAAATTCAATCTGGTTCTTAATCCTCATTTCAAATTTCTTATTCTGCATGAAACTTTGTATTAAAAATTGAAATTCCCCCAGTTTGAGAGTTGAGATATAACATAATAGATTTCTAGTACAATTTCCATCCAACCCAAGTAACTGCTGGGACAAGCAACAACACTGAAGCTATTAGCTTCTGACTGAAAACACACTGTCACAATGCAGTCTATCTTTTCTTCATGAACTTCCAGTTTGCCAGTAATTACTATCATCAAAAGGAGTAATACTATTGTGTTCTCACTGAAATTTACAATGATACAGTTATTATCATTGTCATCTTTCTCCTTGTTTATTCATATATTTGCACTTCAGTGTTTTTTTGTACTTGTTAAAATATACCACTCTTTTACATGCTAGAAAACAAAATAAGAAAGACATATTGTGTCTAAAAATGATGTCTTAAAGATATATAACATAGACTAGGAAACCAGAAGATATTGATATGTCAGTAGGGAATTGTGTGTGGCTTTTGGAAGAGCCAAAACAAGAATACCTGAGTGGAGTGGTCTGTAGAAGGATCTTCATTTTGCAGATGAAGTATCTGAGGCACCAGAAGGTCATGAATTTTTGTCTGAGATCATATGATTATAATTGGAAGAATGAAAATTTGAAGGGCTATAACTGATGCTTTTAAGTCAGAGTAGGAAAGAGTAGTATCACAGTCAGGGAACTGTAAGTAACTATTTAAGGTCAAACTGTGGGCTGCTGTCAGTGAAGGAATTGAGAAAAATGGAAAACAAGACAGAACATTTAAGAAGGGACTGGATTTTGATGTACTTCAGACATTACAGTTTTATTCCCCTCATCTGTTTCTTTGAACTCCAAGAGATCTATTGCACTTTTCCCCTTTGGAATTGCTAAGATACAAACAATAATGTGGATGTTTTACCTAATGTTAATTTTTATTTTCCTGCTATAATAACTAATTTTTATTCAGTCACTTTTTCAATTTTTTTATTGTTTATTTTAAAGCTGGGTTTATTTTCTAATTCAATTTCATCATCGAATGTTGCCTTCATTTGATTCCATAATTTTGCTTTAGAAATTTCATCTCTTAGTCTTTTGTACATGAAATAACAGCTTTACATAATATGTTTTGTGTAGGAAGTAACTTCAGTGACATAATTTTATTCTAAGTTTTCAAGGAATTGTACTTTTTCCTTATGTTCCAAGATTTTAAAATGTTTTTATATAATATATAAAAATATATTTATATGTATATAAATACATATATGTATTTGTTTATCTATCCTTTTCTCCCCTTGAAGTCAAACTTCTAGGCAGATATGTGCATGGGTCTTTTCAATCTTCTTGACTGTCAATCTTTGTCTTTAGAAAGTTTGCATATAGATGTTGCATTCAGATAGTCTGAATAGACTGTGCTAGTAGATAGATAATCATTTATGGTGGTATTTTCTCCTAATTTTAATTGCAATATCTCTGTTCTGGAGGTTGAATTGAGTTTGATTGCTAAAGAATTTCATAAGTGGTAGGACAAAAGCATTGACTAGTTAAATAATTTTGGAAAAAAATATAATATGCTATGTCTCTTCCCCAAAACACATCAACACTGGAAGAATTCCTTCAGCAAAGAAGTTTGTAAATTACTTGTAATATCAATATTTGTACTTACTTTGCAAAGAACATGGAATTTTTATGTCTATGAACATTTTTGGACTGTAGTCTTGTAAGTGCTGTGGAATGCATGAAGTCTCTTTCCCATAGACACAACACATACAGAATGTTAAAAATATTGCTACTTAAGTGGATGTGCAAGTAGAGGTAAATAGATTACTGCTGGGTTACTGGTGAAATTTGGCCAACTCAAGTTTTCTTCTTACACTTGAAGAGTGGGCTACTAGTAGATATACCTTCTATGTTCATATTAAATATAGAGAATGGGAAGTATATTTAAAAAAATAGTTTTGAGGTAATTTTTAACTTATTTTAAGGGAGTAGATTTTGGGATTATCTTAATTTTTTAAAAAATATTTTATTCGTTTGTTTATTTATTTGGTACAGGGTTTCATTTACTACACAGTTCAGATTCGTAGTGATCCTTCTGTGTCAGCCTCCACAATGCTGGGATTACAGGTGTGTACAGCACTGGCAGGGCATGCGGTATTGGTGATCAAACTCAGGTCCTTGTGCTTGCCAGGCAGGTGCTTAGATTGCTGAGCTGTCTCCCTGGACCAGATTTTGGAGTTATCAAGGATGAATATTTTTCCTACTGTCCATAAAACATCATTAAATAGGTAGTTTACATCTCTGTCTCTGTCTCTGTCTCTCTGTCTTTCTGTCTCTCTCTCTCTTTTACATGTGTGTGCACTACAGTGGGAATGGGGTGGGAATGGGGGAAGGGAGTAACATAGCATATTACATATAAGTCTTTTTTGATAATGGCACTCAAAGTGTTTTGTAAATAAAAATTTATTGAGGTACAACATATTCATATACTTTTCACTATAACATATTCATAACTTGTCCACTATACAAGCACATAGGAAGATGTGTATTTGATGATCATCTTTTCTTTGATTATCTGAGTGGTTACCTCATATGTGAGCTCTTCTATAACAGTGGCTGAGATACTGGAGTGAAATTTATTCTAATAATATACATGAAACTTTTCTGACAATGTTTCATGATAATAAGTCTAAAAATTTGCTATGTCATTTGAAAGGCAAAGATAATACATTTTTGGCTGTGATCTGGACCTCTGATCTGGACCATATTTACCCTGTATAATTCTTTTCTTTAAGCTCAGTATGACTTACTCACTTTTAGCGCAAGATAGGTCATGTTTATCTGTTGCCCTATCTATGGTCCAGTAATCTCTTTTGTAATCTAAGGGGAACTATTTGAAAACTGAACTGAATCTTGGTGACTAAGAGTGTTAAAGTTCACCAAGAAATCAAGATGAAGCTTTGCAGAAACAAGAGGGAGTTAAAATTAGTATGAATTGATTTCCTACCCCTTTTTCAGAAATTGTTCTCACATATGAGAGCCTGAAGACATTTATGTTATGCTCTGTGTTAAGATTGTGACATGACTATGTCAGAGGATGGCCAAGGTCAATAGCATGACCTATTTTTATTTTTTCTTAATAGGAAAAAGTTGTCATTCTTTTCCAACACTAGCAGAATCTTTCTGTGTGTGTGGCTTTGCAGTCTCCTTTTTGTGAGCATTTCACATCTTTTCCTTTGATTAAGCTTGTTAGCTTTCAAACCTCCTTGAACTTTAAACTTCTCATTTCCAGTTTTTCCTGTTAGATGTTCTAAATCTACCGATCTATTATACAATATTATTAACTTATCTGCCCCTTAGCAGCTTCCTTACTCATTTCAGATTATATATATATATATATATATGACAGAGATAAACACTATTTTAAAATATTTCTATTAGTGAATAAATTTATTTACAAAATTGAATGATCTGAATTGAGTAAGAATATATTTATTATATAAAGAGTTTATGTATATCATCTAATCTTTTAGGTTTGCTTGAACTCTGAATTGGAGTCACAAAAAGGAATTAGCTGTTTATTGATTAAACCAGTAGCACTTTATATGTTGGTTTATGAATCTATTTGATTTGATTACTACTGAGTAATACTGATTATACTTCCTTTTACGAAAGTATTTAGTTAAAAATTGAAGTCAATGAGTAGATAATTAAAACACAAAATATCTAAAATCAAGACACACATTTCCTTTCAAAAGATTTATGATCAATATTCTAACACGTGTTCAGTTTACACTACACTGGGTGATGTTAGAATTACATATTATGAAATATTGGTATGAAATGTTCATTCAAATGGTGGCTTTAACTGGATGATATGAAGTACCATCCAGAGACACAATTCCACAGTGTAGAGCTAAACTATCTTCTGAAATTCTTCTGGGCTCAAATGTGGAGTTTTGGGAATGTGGTTGGGTTATATAGAGGCATTATTTTTATTATTTTTTAATTTTTTATATTTATTGGTGAGCTCAGCAGCTGAGTGTGCTGTTGGAGGAAAGGCCCCGGCCCCTGGTGGATGTAGAGTGTGCCTGGATGTGTCACCTAGAAGGGTACATCTTCCTCTCTGGCTTCTCCTTTCTGTCTATGCTTCCTGGAAGCCACAGTATGAACAGTTTTCCCTCCATTGTTGTCCTGTGCCATGAAGTGTCTGTCTTGGAGCCTTCTGCCACAGACTGTAGCCATCAGTATGAATAAGTCTCTGCTCTTTTAAGCTGTGAGTGTCAGATACTGTGTCCCAGTGATGAGAAAGTGACTGAGACACAATTATAGGTCCATAATTCCTTCCTGTGCTGTCTGCATCCTGAGAACCAGAACATTATAGGCATAATTCAGTCCAAGTCCAAAGGCTAGAGACTTGGGTAGGTGAAGGCCTGAGAGGACCTAAGAGGGAGTGGACATGGTGCTGATTCATGTCTTTGAGACAGAAATTCTGAGAAAGAGGAGAGCTGCTGCCTTAGGCTAGGAGAAGAGGAATTTATCCTTTTAGTATCTTTTTGTTCATTTCAGATCTCAAAAGTAATAATGCCTGTCCTTTTTTGTAAGGGTGACTATTATATTCTCACTCTACTGATTAAAATGCTAATCTAGTCTGGAAACACCCATGCAGACACATCCACTTAGGTTTTGCTAGATTTCTAGGCACCTTTAACCCAGTCAAGTTGATACATAGAATTAACCAGCAGCTCATATTGAATACATTTGATAGTAAAACCATAAATAAAATCATTAAGAAAAAATAAAATTTGAACAACTGATGAGCATCATATATTTCGACAAATAGAAATCATAAAACAACTCAGATTAACAATAAGTCAAGCATGTGAAAATGTAATTACTCAATGTATTTCCCTTTAAGTGTAGTAT
Organism: Ctenomys sociabilis; assembly: GCA_004027165.1. Classification (NCBI taxonomy): domain Eukaryota; kingdom Metazoa; phylum Chordata; class Mammalia; order Rodentia; family Ctenomyidae; genus Ctenomys; species Ctenomys sociabilis. The sequence continues at coordinate 1,992 of PVKA01000671.1, read as the reverse complement.
TTTTCACTTGGCATGATGTATATGGGAGTTCTCCATGTTGTTGGGTATATCAGAAATTTCTTCCTATCAATGAATAGTATTTTGCTATATGAAGATACCACAATATTTTTGTCCATTCTCCAGTTGAAAAGCATTATTTTTTCCCACTTTTTAAGAATTAAGAATAAAGTGCTATAAAACTTGAAATTTATATGTTGTGTGAACAAAAAGTATCATTTTATTTTGATATATATTTAGGAGTTGGATTGTTGAGTCATGTAGTAAGTGCATTTTTAATTTTATAAGAAGCTTTGAAACAACTTCCAAAGAGGTTGTAATAATGTGCATTCTGGTAAATAAGAGATAACATGTTCTAGTTTTTCCTCCATCCTTCCTAGCAATCACTAATATCTTTTCCTTTTATTTAAACCTATTCTGATAGATATGTAGCATCATTTCATTGTAATTTTAATTTTCCTTAATTATTAATAATCTTCAATATTTATGCACATATTTTCCACTTTTGTTTTCTTTGTTAACACAGTCTTTGTCTTATTCTATTTCTTGTCCTCCTGCCTACTAAAGCTGACTTTTGATTTTGAATAGGATAAGTAGAAGCAGATCATTCTCTCCCTGTTTCTAATTTTATTAAGTTACTCAGTTTCCTACCAGTACACATGAAGTGGGATGTAGGTGTTTTTGTAGATGTTATTTATCAGTTAAGGATATGATACTTAAGATGACATTAGATAGGTAAGGAAAGTACTGAAATAAGTTAGAAACAAAAACCTAACTATCAGGTTAGTGGTTCTCTCTGAGGACAACAAGAAGAGGAATGGAACTGGAAAATAATAAGGGACTATGCTAGCTCTACAATGTTTTACTTCAAACATATTGCATAATATAAGTCACAACATTTACTTTTGTTAATTCTAAGTGTTGCTTTGTACATATATTTTTGTTTAGTTTGTACTTTTACTATTATTTTTCAAGAATACAAAATAGTGACAGAGAAAACAGCATTATATATGATACAAGATTTCACTAAACACAGTAATAGGAATCTGACAATGGTTACTGTATTACATGATGTTATATGCAAATTAGTTTTTCAGATTATCAGATATAAATGTACAAGTTTTGTTTAAAAATCAATAACTGAGAAGTTATAAGAAATTCAAGAGAGGAGAAAAATCAGAGTAAAAGCAAAAATTGTAAGCATTAACAGCTCCTTACTCTTTCTTATATTCATGTAATTAGAATTCTCAAAGTAGAAAGGAGTAGGCAATAAATATTTAAAGATTTAAAATTTCTGAATTTAGTTCAACTTATAATACCACATTTCCAAGAAAAATGAACCTTTTGCACAAGAAATTTAAATAAAATCGTACCAAGATATACAAAAATGAAATTGTCCAAAACTCATTGTAAAGAAAAAAGTGATTAAAGCATATACATAAAAATATTAGCTATAAAAAAGAATAAAAAATTAGCTATGAAAGAACAAAATTCATCTTATTCCACATCAGAAAGAAAAAAAATAGGACCAAGTGTGTAAGAAATTAGACTAAATAAAGGACTGAAAGAAAAAAAAAAAAGGTATATCCTCTCTGAATTTTATACTTAACAAATATACCTTTGAAAACTAAAAGTAGAATATTTTCTAGTTATACAAACTTATAATATTTTAATACCTCCTGTAGAATATAGGAAATAACAAAGATTATAATTCAAAAGGCAAGAGAAGTTGCAGTATGCTCCTGTATAACAATAAAGAGCTCTCAAAGTGATAGCTATGCAGTACTATACAAAATATATTAGATGAACCCTTATTTAAAAGGTCATTGAAGATTTCTATGAAAGAGTACCAATCTATGTCGGGTTATACACATATTTTTTTCCATATATGTGTGTGTGTATGTGTGCATAAAAGACATGGAAGAAGTAATACAAAGTCAACAGAAAATGGAAATATACTTTTTTAAAGTTTCTAATACTAGGAGAAGATATCAT
>PVKA01000670.1:0-184835 GCA_004027165.1 Ctenomys sociabilis | reverse complement strand
GCATTAGTTCATTAGGCAGTAATTTAGCTGACAAGGTTAGCTGCTGTACTAAGGCGGCGCATACAGAACAGAATGGCAACGTAAAACTCATTGGGGCCCTACAGAAACACTCTTGTTGTGGGTTTGTTTGGTTGGTTGCTTTTGGCTTTTTGAGAGAAAGAGTCATGTTTTTTGAGTTTTTTTGCAAGGGAAACAATAAAATAAGGACACATTTGATAATACGCTATAATGAATCACACAAATAATTATATGCAAAAGTGAAGGAAGCCTGTCCACACACTAACACTAAGGAATCTAGCTGAAGGCCCGGAGCGCATAACAGTGCTTTCCACCGGTCCAACTGGAGACCTAGAGCCTACAACAGAGTTTCACGCAGGCCCACTTCATGGATCTGTACTCACCAGGCCCAAAGATCAGCGGTGGAAGCTAGAAAGTCTATGTTAGCTGGATGGAGGATCTGTGCTAGGCTGAGGGGTCTGATTGGGAGCTGGGAAGCAATGTTCAAGGTAAGTACCAGGGCTCCCCCAAAAGTACCACAGCCATCTTCAAGAACAGTGAGTTCACGGGCTCCTCCAGTACTGAGGAAAGCCGAGTTCTCATCTGGAAAGGCCAACACAACACACTTCTCCATGACACTGAGCAGTGCACCATCTTCCCCTCCAGAGCCAGGGAGTGATGGTCAAGATGAGGACCAAAGCTCCTCCAAAATTCATCAGGAAAGCCAGCATGATAAGGTCCTCTAGCAGAACAGCCCATGAGAGCTAGCAGCTTCCAATAGCTCCAAAAGCTTCTTGGAACAGCACCCCTAGCAGTGTTCTGGCAACTTCTCCTGATCTGCCCTCACGCTGCCTTTATCCTCAGGTGCGCCTCCTGCACCCAGCACCCTGATAGTTTAATTCAGTTGGGTGTAATAAGCTGACCAGCAGTTAGAAATCTGCTGCAGAGGGTCTCACTGTGCAGTTTTATTTTTGTTGTTGTTGTTGTTGTTTTGTTTTCTTTCATTTATTAGTAAAGAACTAAATAGCAACATTAAGCTTTTAGGAAAAGATTAACAACACTGCACTGTGGTACTTGTCATGGTAATTTAAGTAAAAGCTGTTAAAAATGTTCATTCCTCACACTGGAACATCCACGAGTCACCGCCTAATGGACAGGGGATGCCGGGAAGCACCCAGGAAACAGGGCGGTGCGGTGCACGGCGCGAGGCCGGGGCTGCCAGCTGCCAGGCAGCAGCTCTGGAGCTGGCTGGACCCCAAACGCACGGAGCTGTCTTTCCTCTGCTTCGCTTTAAATTGTTATTTGTTCAAAACCCATCCATCTGTAAGGCATACGAAATTGAACCTATTTGATGAGCCTAAAGATTGCTCATTGAATTTTCCAAAATGTCCTTGATTTTTGTAAGTAGACCTTCTTCCTAAGGGCTGAAGCAGGGGAGTCTGAGAACATAGGGCTTTTCTCTCCTTTAACCACGAGAACAATGACATTCCTGTCCCGACAGTGGCAAAACAAATCACTGATCAATAAAATCTCCCTAGGAAATAACTGAAAGAGCCAGGAGAGCTAAATCTTGAGCTAAGCCCTCGCACCAACAGCCATGGCGCTGTGCAGAAATGAAAGCTCAGTCCTCTACCTTCCTGCTTTTGTTTTTTAATTTCTTTTTTTATTTTTTTTTTATTTTTGTTTTATTGAAGTACAAATATCAATGAGACAGTTTTAAGATACCTTGACAAGATGGATTTGATAAATTAATACATTGCAAACTGTTTTCATAATGTTTTGGTATCATATAAGGTACATACATGATATTATACTTATAGACATTATTATACCGCATGTCTGTTATCATTAAAAAACAGTGCTTAGATGCCACAAAGTAGGTGGCGATGCCTTAACCATATGCGTGTTGTCAGGCCCGAGGGCCTCTTCCATCCTTGTCAAGGGGAGTGCTAACCTTCTCTCCTTTCATACAACACTCACTGTGCAGTTTTAGACTGACCTTGAACTCATTATGTAGCCCAGGCTGGTCTTGAACTCATAGTGATTCTCCTGCCTCAACCTCCCTGGGATTATAGGATTGTGCTACCACCTCAGGCTTGAAACCCTCTTCTAATGCAGAGGGATTTGGGTCTCCATTTTCCTGTATGTCAGGTGTACATGACTGTTTATTTTCTCACCTCCTGATTTTGTTGGCTCTATGTTTGGATCAAATTATTAAAAAGCTTAAAAAATGGATAGGCAAACAGCCAGAAATCTAAACATGAAGCTAATGCTTTGCCATGTTAATTTTTTATTAATAGAAATATCCACTGTATAAAATAAGATGCTTCCCAATGTAGACACTATATGCACTTTGCCTTTTATTATTTACTCTATCCTTTTTTGACTGTGTACCTATTCTTAAATGCAATGGCCTCTAAGTAGCATATTGTTCTTTGAAGGTTAAATCAATATGCATTTTAATGCCTGTGATGAAATTGTTTACTAAATCAAGCTTTGCTCCAAGACCATCTACGTCAAATATTCATTTGTCAGGCAAATAACCCAAGGCTCAGCACAGCATAGGTATCAACAAATTACTTCATTTCTCTCTCCTTTCCCAACTCTTACTGTTACCATCCCTCCATGAAATAAGGCCATTGGATGAAAAAGAACACTGAGGCTAGATGTAATTCCAATACTGAGGAGGCTGAAGCAGGAGGAATAATAGGAGTTTTGAGGCCAGCCTGGGCCCAGCCTAAAGTAAATAGTGAGACTTGTGTCAAAAAATATTTTTTCTTGAGAAAACATTGTAACATTTACATATTGTAATCTTAAACATCAACTTTTAGAAAGAAGAGACACTTTTTTAAAAAGTCTATAAAAGGGTTTTTATTCAAAAATTTGGACTGAACAAGGTAGTCTAATCACAGAAAAATGGGGATGGAACTCAGAACTTTGTACTTGCCAGGTAGGTGGTCATGCTGCTGAACTATATTCCTGGCCCCAGAAAAATGTATAAGTATATCCTTGAGCAGCTCACTTAGAATGAACTTAACAATTACCAAAGACATTGTGTCAGTTGGGCTTCAAATTTTACTTGGGATAAAATGTCAGTTGTATCATCGAGTCAGCTACGTTTTACAGAGTTACTTTTACACAGCAGAAAACTAAACTCTTTATTAGGACCAAAAAAATCTACATAGAACTTAATACCAACAACCTTTAGAAGCTAAGAAATTGCAATATAATTTTAATAACATAACTTTGAATTACACAGTGTCCTGGTTTGGAGATTTGCAAGGTGAACAATGTAATGCAAGACACATTTTATAATGAATCACCCAAAGAAGTACATACAAGGAGTGCAAGAAATCTGTCCACACACTAAAGACAGAAGAATCCAGCTGAAGACCTCGAGCCTATAACAATGCCTCTCACAAGCCCAACTGGAGACCTGCATCTTACAATAGTGTCTCATGCAGGCCTGCTTCATGGATCTGTGCTGGAATGGCCCAAAGATGGAAGCTAGAAGGCCTGTGCCAGTGGGATGAAGGATCTCTGCTAGCAGGCTGAGGGATCTGAACTGGAGCTAGGAAGCAATGCTCAACATAAGAACCAGAGTTCCTTGAAAAGTATCACAGCCATCTTCAGCAACAATGAGGGTCCTACGCTTCTTTAGTGATGCAGAAGGCTGAGTTCCCATCAGGAAAGTCAATGTGATGAGCTTCTCCATGAGGCTGAGCATTGCGCCATCAGCCCCTCCAGCGTCAGGAAGTGAGACTCAAGATGAGGATCAGAGTTCCCCAAATGAACCACAGCCACTTCAGCAACAATGCAGGTTCCAAGCTCCTCCTCCGCCAAGTTCACCAGGAAAGCCAGCATGACAAGGTTCTCCAGAAGAATAGCCCAAGAGAAACAGCAGCTTCCAACAGCTCCAACACCTGCTCCAAACAGCTTTCCTAACAGCCTCCCAGCAGCTTCTCCAGGACTGCCTCTTCTGCTGCTGGCAACAGTCCTCAGGAGGGCCTCCCACACCCAGCACCACACTAGTTCAATCCATCTGGGTGTCATAAGTTGGCCACCAATTAACACCGACTACACACAGTAAAGAATTAATGCTGCTCGGCTAATTTGCCATAATGTCTACTAAACAGCATTGGATTGAACTTTATAAGCAAGTGTACACTCAAATTAAATTAGATATTCAATGCCTTTCCTCCTAAACATAATTTTCATTATTTACATAGTGCTGCCACCCCCAAAATATAAGGCACATTCACATTCAAATATCAGGCACAAAATGCATTCTAAACTCAAACAATATTCTTGAATTTCTCAAAGAATTCCAATGTAAAATAAATATATATTTATTGAGATATTTTCATACATAGAAACATTAAAATTTAATCTTATTTATATTATTCTCTTAATTAAAATAAAAGGTTACCAAGAAGGAATTTGAAATTATTTACATTATTTTTTTCATACTCTAGTTTCTCTTCAGGTAGTATAAATCTTTCACCTTTTTTACATTATTTTTTTCATTTTTTAACATAAGTATTATAAGTACCAATAGACTAAACATATAAAGGTAAAGCACTGTGAAATAAGACAAGGCCTTCCTTTAGTTAATGTGCTAAGATTAATGAGAAACTCAAGAAAGTAAACACAATATGAAAGTCTTTACAAAGTGCTATAACTTCTTGACTCAATGGCTTGTATCTTTTGAGTACTCTAGGGCAGAAGGATCACAGGTTTGAGGCCAGATTAACAAGGTACTGTCAAAAGTAAAAAGAGCTGAGGATGTAGCTCAGTGCTCTGTGGGATCAGTTTCTAGTACCATAAGAAGCAAACAAAGAGCAAAAATAGGCTGCATTATTTTTCACAAATGTAAGGTTTAAGTTATGTTTCCCAGAAGGTAAGCAGGGATACAGAAAAAAATCAAAGAGAACTGAAGCCATGTATGAAGGTATGCATTTCTTGGGGATGGGACCATTAAAATACTTGTTTTGGGTTTTTTTGTTTGCTTGCTTTTTGTAGTACAGGGTCTACAGGGTCTCACTATGAGATCTGTCTGGGGTCAGCCTCCCAAGTGCTGGGATTACAGGTGTGCCACCACACCCAGTCTCAATCACAGTCTCAGAGCGCCCCGGGACGGGACTGGCAGAGCCCTCCACTGCATAAGCCTAAACAGGCATTTTAATCCGCTGCGCTATTTGGCCAGCCCCCATTAAAACATTTGTGATCCATGATTATTGCTTGAGTAATTCAGACTCTTCTGAATCAGTGGGTCCAATGTAGTAAAGGCAAATTCCGTGATTATGTATTTAATGATTTTTAAGGCATCGATATCCACGATACAGAAGCAGGTAAGGCACTTTTGTTAATACATGTGTGAGGTGAAGTCAGAATTTTAAATAAGGCCTATATTCCACTTGATTTTTGCAAATTCCACAAATAAAAGATTCTTAAGCTTTGATACCCACGTCTTCATTTTATGGCTTCCTATTGTAGAATTTTTACCCAGGTATCCATGCACCGAGATTTCACTATGCTGAACAACATTCCTGTCATTGCTGCAGCACTAGCTAGACAGCTCAGCCTCAGACTGAGTCACGTATCTGTTCAAGTAATCACTTTTTGAAATCAATTGCTGAAATGAAAGTCACTTGCTACAGCAGAATAAAGAACAGAATAAAGAACAGAATAAAGCCCTCCTGGTCTCAGGTGCAGCTCAGTGGTAGGGTGCTGCTGTAGTTGTGTGAGATCCCTGGCATGGAGAAAAAACAAGAACAAACAAACAAAAACAACAGCAACAACAACAAATTCAAATGCAAATTTTTAAAAACTAAAAAAAGGGTATATATAATTTTATGCTTGAAAAACATCCTTAAAAAACTGGAGATCCTGAAATTATAATTTTTAGATTTAAAAAAACAAGAATAATCTACAGCTATTCAATAAATTCAAGTGTTATTTTCTTTAAAAAAATCTTTCTTGATTAAATTTATAGAGAAAACATGTTTTGTTTTGTTTTTTTTTGGGAAAGGCTTCAATAAAGATTGGGTTTTAGATTAAAAAATCCAATGTACATAACTAAAATTAATTGCTAACATTTTCTAGTGGCCCATAGATCTAATTTAACAGCATATAACCTTGTTTAAATTTAGCACCAGCAGTAAACATAAAAAATTGATAAGTTAATTATTATAAAATGGTTTATTCACTATAATCTCTTTTCTTTTGCTTAAGTCCAAGAAAATATTATTTGAAATGTTCATACAAGCATAATGAAAAAGTCGACTATCTTACATTTTTTTCAAGACAGAGACGTTTCAAAGCTAGAGAAAGGCCTGAATTTGGTTAAATAATTGAAATAAATGTAAGAGAGAGTCACTAGTATGTTTTTACAAAGACCTAATATGGGAGTGATGGTCCCTAAAGCGATGATTAAACTAAATCTAACAAAAACAAAGGGCAAATCCTGCAACAGGACACTCAAAGAATTAAGGAGAGGATTTTGGGGAGTAAATATAATTCGAAACACAGAAAGGAAACTGAATATGTAGACCGGGTACAGCCATCCTGATTTGTACACATTGGGGTGACCAGCCACACGCACCATTTCTATGGTGTCTGACCACCGCAGAAAGCTCCACAGGAATATCTCTGCCCGGATGTCTCTCTGAGACATTATCTTTAGGATTCCGGAGTCAAAGGAGGGCTCCTGGGGTCCCTCGTCGACAGGGCGCAGGACAGGTGACATCCCAGTGGCCTTGGCTGCCTGGGAAAGTGCAGGACTTCCTTCATTCTGTCCCACTTGCTCAGTCACAGTTTTTATTTGTTGCAAAGAATCTGCATGGATATACCTGTCTTCGTTACCTGCAATAAATTGATGTATGCGTTTTTAGCTTTAAAATAAATATTTTTAATTTAAATTTTAACAAAATTTGAATTCAAGTGAAAAATAAAATTCTATGGATTCCTCTCATTGGAGACCTATATCACAGTGAAAGATGTCAATGGAAATGGAGAAGGTTCTCAGTGTCTCATATTTCCCTGGATGTAGATGTTTATGAATTTATAGCATTTTACAGTAAAAGCCATTACTGGTCACTGAACGAAGCATGATCATGCATTACCTCATTCAGTCCTGGGAACACAACTGAAAGGTAGGATTTACTGTGACATTTGACAAATATGGAAATGGAGTCTCTCAAGGTTAAATAATGCCCAAATTTATAGTTAGAACTAGGCAGAGCTGGAATTTAACACCAAGATTTGTTTCACCCCAGATGAGAAATCCATAACTTTATAACTGCTTCCAGTAAGATATCATGTGCGAATTGCAAAACATATGTGTGAAAAAAAAGTCAAATGAATCTAAAATTTCACCAGTTCAACCTTGTCATTTTGTAAGATGACACAGGTTCACAGGATCAGTATTTCACAGATCTCTAGGCAAGGATTTCAGTGCTATGAGGGAATCTATTTGATCTCTAGAGAATCATAGTGAAGAGTAATATGCTGATGTGAAGATTTTGTGAAGAGTTTGTCATCCCTGATAGTTTGCTCTATGAACATGCAAAGCCACCATATTTCCTGATAAGAAAAAATTTAAAGAGTCATTACTTTCAACAGCACTAAAGGTCGAAGTCAATAAAAATTTGTTGAACTTTACTGAGCTGAAAGTGAAAACATTTTAAAATAAATAAGTACGATTCATGAGTAATAAAAAGTCTTGCTACTATAAATAAGTGTTTACTTAAAGGACACAAACCACTAATATTTACTTATACAATTACTTAAAATTTTAAGGTGAATTTAGTATTCTTGTAAATTAAAAAAAATTTAAATCCTCAATGAAACACTGCTCTAGATATGAATCAGTGAAAAGTTAATACTAGGATTCATGACCCTTTAAAAGCTTTTTAAGAAATCACTGTGGCCTGAATAGTTTTCAGTTTGATAACAATACTAGAGTGAAAGACAAATTCATATGTTGGACTATTAGCTTAAGATTGCCCCGATGCATTGGGACAAATATCTGTAATCCCAGAACTTGAGAGTTTGAAGCTGAGCCAAGAGGACTGCTATGCATCCTAGACTAGCCTGGGCTTCACAGTGAGTTCAGGGCCAGCCTGAACTGCACAAAGAGACTGTGTCGTCGTCATCATCATCATCAAGGAAGTGATCTCTTTTTCAACTTAAATGCTCACTGCATCTCTTACTTTTTTAAAAAAATCATTATAAAATATATATATTTTGTAGAGTACAGATGTCTTGACCTGGAGAACCCACCTCCACCTCTCTTAGCTGACAAAGCTGTTTGGACAAAACTCCAAATGCCCTTGCCAACCCTCAGCCATGAACACAGTGTGTAGTTTGGACTTCTGAAAGTTGCAAATTCAGCGTTCAGGAAGTGACACTAAGAAGTGACACATTAACATTTCCTACACAATCTGTGGGAGTCATAATATCTGAGAATAAGACTTGATGCTGTGAGCAGCACAAAACAGCCACCCAGAGTACTGGAACCCAGAGCCCCCACGGGGACTCAGATGCGTAGACGCTCAGAGCCCATAGAAAACTCTTGCCCGCAGCCCTGTCCACCACCTTTCCATGCTGCCATACTGGTGGGCGTGAATGTCCTGGCTGCGGCTTTCAGCATCAACAGTGCCGGAAAGAGAGGAGAACGCCGGGCCCTTATTGGCTGCGCTCCAGGAACCGGCTGGTTTCTAACTGTGATCATGAAACACGGCCCCATTGACGAATTTTAAATAATCAGCCTCAAGTTTGATGTGAAGCTGAAAGACCTAGATAAGTGGCAGGATAATCTACCCTTATCCCATCCATCTGGTTTTATTGTATTGATAACCTCAGATGTCATCATAGACCATGAGGAAGCAAGACGAAAACTCCCAGGAAGGGAAAATCCTCAGATTCTCTTTCTAGAGATGTAAAACACATGAATAAAATACCTCGGTGAAAAAAAAATATTCTCCCATGTAGTTTAAATCACCACAGAATACTTATAACCTTTAATATAATGTCAATACTATATAGTATACTATATTGTTTAGAGAATAACAAGGAAAAATATTGCTAGATGTTCAGTACAGATCCAACTTTTTTCAAATATTTTCAATCTATAGTTGGCTGAATCTGCAAAAACTGTGGATAGAGGGGCCAGGGAGATGGCTCAGTGGAATAAGTGCTTCCCTGGCAAGCACAATGAGTTCAATCCCCGATTCTGCCAAAAAAAAAAAAAAAAAACCTGTGGATATGGAGGGCCAATGGCAAATTCTCTGACAAAAATTATTAAAGCAAGCTGAATTAGTCTAAGGGTTACTCTGAGAAGTAAGCCTCAAAACAGGCTTACCTGAAAAGTGCCAGGTAAGCAGAGATGGGAAGAATGAGAGGCTAATAGGTGCTGAATGGAAAGAGAACTTGCCAGGCAGCAGGAGTTGCATGTGTGAAGATCTCCTAGCTATCACAAGGTGAAGCAACAAGGTGGGGCAAGGGCAGGAAGGCAGACAGAAGAGGAAGCAGAAAGGCATTTACAAATCGCCCTCTAGTTACTAGGTTCCATTCTATGCCTTAACTCACTTACTAAAGTCCTAAGATGTAGACACTGTTGATTGTCTGCTTTAATGAAGGGTAAACAGAGGTATGAAGAGACCAAGGACAATATCCAAGGTCACACAGCCAGCAGGTAGCAAAAGCAGAGCTGGAAACCGCAGCCTTTAGCCACTGCACCACAGTGACTGATACAGGTAGATGAAATAAAGCCTTGGGGGTCAGGACAGAAGAAATAGACTTTACTCTCAATTCAATATAAAGTGCTTGCTGAGCTCAGAGCAAAAAAAAAAGACCCACTTCAGGGAAAATGTAGTCAAATAGGACTGAAGTGGTGACATGGGCAAAGGCATCTGAGGTATGACTCGATTGTTCCTTCTCAGCAACCAGACGACAAAGCACTATTCCAAAGAAAGTATGACTAGTCTTGAACACTCTCCAAATTACATTTTTCTCATGGGCAAAATGTTCTAAAGAAAACCAAAAACAATTCAGATGAACAATGAAAAATGAGATAAAAATGGAAGAAAATGAGTTGTTTGGGCTGTGGAGAAAGCTCAAGGTCTAAGCTCCTGCGTAGGCAAGCACAGTGACCTGGGGTTGATCCCTGGTATCACATGCACACCAGCCCACCTCAGGCATTCCAAGTGGGCCACCGAGACTGGCATGGTGGCACATACCTATAATTGCAATACTGGGGAGACTGAAACAGGAGGACCACTATGAGTCTGAGCTGTGTAGTGAGACCTTGTACCAAACACGTAAATTTTTTTAAAGATAATGAATAGTTTAATTTTTAAAAATTTAAAAATACGATGCACAAAAAGCACTTTTAATCATAATTCTCTTGGAGAACTAAAGGGGAAAGGCAGTAAGTAAGAATATAACCCAAGCAAATGATAAATATTGTTATTTGGAGACTGTAGTCACTGAGGTAGAAAAGACAGGTAATGTAGCCAAGAAATAATTGATGAAATACAAGGTCTACCTAACAGGATGGTTATAATGAAGTAATATGTCAATACCTACACAGCATTTAAAATAATGTCTGACATCTAGAAAGCCATGTATGTGTTGAAAAAGTAGCAATAAATAGCCAAACAATTTACTGCTTTAAGTGGATAAAAGTAGAATAGAGAATAACAGTAATATATAAGAAAAAGGATGAGTGAAGCCTGTTAAACTTCAGCTTTTGTTGCACTGTGACCCAGACACCATGTGTTGAAGGAGACTCAAAGCTTGAGAAATAGTATAATATGATGTGTCCCAAGATCACGAGTTGATTTCTCATACTTATCTGTACACATCACAAAGAAAAATTCTGAATCCCAGAGGCAATACCTGAATGGATGGAGCCAGCTTACACCACCTAGCAAGAGCTTGTCCTGTGCACCTCTTCCTAATTCCGTATCAACATCCAGTGGTTCCCCCCTTCACCCACAGTAGCTCAGCCTGAAATTGGTCATGGCTGGACTGATAGCAGGGGAGCTGGCAAACACTACAAATCACAGTTCCTCACTCACCACCTCTCCCTAAGGCACAGTTGATCAAAATTCAGCCAGTATATTATTTCTAGTATTCAAAACTATATGACAGTTTTCCCCAAATGAGGAAGAGAAAGAATGTAAGACAAATATTCAGCCCATCAGCAGTTCAGGAAAAACTCGTAGTCATACAGCCCCAAGCATGAAATACTTCTGGAACCTTTCTTTACAAAAAGCATTGTACTATTATCCAGCAAATGCAAAGGCCTGGAGTCCAGCCTCAGCTCCCTGCCATGACTTGTATAACTTGACAATGAATGGATGTGTCATTTCTGGAAATGTATTGTAAAATGTTAAGAGAATTTCTTTTTGTCTGAGCATGGTCATAGGTTTTAGAAATTGTTTTCTGTTAGTTTATACTTTATTCACCCAACACTGGACAAATAAACAGCAAAACCTGCTTATTTTCATTTTATAACTCTTCTGTTTTTGAATATTGAGAAAACTTCCTACCCCAGACTTGCTAATCTTCAGCTTCTCTTTCAAGCTATTTTGGCTAGTCAATATGTGCTTAGACGAGAGTATGATTTAATTCACTGTACACAGAAGTAGAGAATCACTATATATTCACTAGTTATATATGGTATATATTGCTAGATGTGTTTAATCAGAAATATTTATAAAACAATGCATGCTAAATCATGTTTCCATAATCTTATGTTTCCCTCAGATACTTATTTTAGAATATATATAAACATATCAAATTAATTCAATTAAATATAAATAGTAAAATAAAAATGTGAAAAGCACAGTTATTTTATTATCAAATATAGCTCATTCTAGACTTTCAAATGGTTTGGAATGCTTCTACTATAGTCCCTGTATTTTTTTTTTTAATCTTTTATTTATTTGGCACAGAGTCTCACTATGCAGCTTGGACTCGTAGTGATCCTCCAGCCTCAGCCTCCCCGGTGCCGGGATTACAGGCATGTGCCACCATGCCTGGTTTCAGTTTCCAGGGTCCGCATGCCATGCGCTTCCAGGACAGGTGCTGGGACTGCCAAGCTACCTCCCCAGCCCCGGTCCTTCAATTCTTATAAATACTTTAGAGCATGATGTGTTCACATACAGACTAGCATTGAATGAATTTCAAACAAATATAGACTAGAGTTAGGCTCAAGCAGAGCGACTAAGTTGACACATAGGGGAAGGAGGCTGGTTTATTGCCTTCAGAAGACCAATCTCAGCGTTATTTATGCACATTTACTAGTGCAGCTTACTAACATCTCGTTATGTCCCATCTATTGGAGGCTTCATAACAGGGAACTATTTATTATTCTATCCCGGCACCTGGTTTCACTATGAAATAAGATTTGCTAAATAAAAGACAGCAAGGATTTCTGTGGGGGGCAGGAGTATCTGTGAACACGAGAGTAAGATGAGAACTCAGGTGAATTAAGCCTGGACTAAGGTCAGTGAACTCAAACATGAAGGCTCCGCCTGAACTGACAGACGGACTGGAGCTTTCTGCACAGGGTTTCCCGCTCAGGCTGCCCTCTGGCCCTAGTCCTAGAGACAGCCCCCTTTACGAGGCCCATAAAAACTGATTAACAAGCCCTGGAAGACAGGTTCTCTTGTCAGCGTGGCGCAGGGACCTGTGTTGCCTCATGGTCAGAGAAGACTCAAGGTACCTTTGGGCTCAGAGGAGCTTGCCCGGGTAGTGTGGTGGCTGCATAGCCCAGGGAGACACAGAAATGGCCCCACCAGCGGCAGGAATGGTTCAAAGCTTTTCAGAGGCCTCCCAGGCACCAGCCACATCCAGGGTCAGCAGACCCTGGAAGAAAAAGGCAGATGAGTCACTCCAGAAAGAGTGTGTCTGGGAGCACATAAGAAGCAGGCCTTCCTACCAATTCCCCAACAATAACCCACATACACAGTCAGAAATATGGGTGTTGGTGTCCTAAAATAGCAGTCAACACAGAGCATGAGAAAAGCAGTGTTCCCACAGAAAGCACCCCACTATTAATATACCCACAGTGTCAACAAAAACACAACCAGGAACATCTGGACATTCTGCAGGCAATCAGCTCCCTTCAGTGCAAATCAAGAAGATTCAGGCATTGAAAACAATGACCTAGGCCTTGCTTTTACAATGGGGCCAACAAAAGTTAATCTTCACTGGTAAAGATGTAGAAAACAAGGCTTGTTATTCTAAAGAAACGCATATAGAATGATCCATGCTCTGATATTCCTATCACTCTCCCTGGTATATTTATTTCAAGAGTATTCTGCCACTCCCCAGTGTCTCATTTTACATAGCAAAATCGTTCACAATTTTTTTCTCACTTAAAGAAATAAACAATATCAAAACAAATTGATATGAGGGCTGGGGAGGTAGGTACACAGCATAAATGTCTACCTGGCAAGTGCAAGGTCCTGAGTTTGATCCCCAGTACCCAAAAAAATTCCTAAAACTCATACAAATGGAATTTTAACTCAAGATTTGGATAACTCCTGGTATTCTGTATCTGTGGGCATGTGGCTCACCCCAGGATGGTTTTGGGTGTAATTCACAAAGATTAAATCCTGACAGCTGCTACTTAATTAGAAGGTATAATTAGAAACATTAGCCACTGTCTAGCAAGTGGCCACTTATTTCTTGAGAAGGAGAAAAAACTCTAGCACTGACATACTTTCCTGGAACTTCCTTCTTCTACGAAGCAAAAGGAAGGTAAGGAAGGAAGCACCCCCTCTTCTTGGCACAGCCTGAACACAGTGTCCCTTGTACGCACCCCTGACCAGGCTATTGCAAAAGAACACATTATGGAAACCAAGCTCATGCTGAGCTGGTACTGTATAATAAGCTATTTCTTAAAAAGAAACAAAGAGGAACTCAAAATGTCATTCATTTTATTCCGAAAAAGAAAAACGATAACGCCCTCAGCTACCTTTTTTCCCTTTAATTCTATAACATGTTTTACATTCTGTTTGGTCAAGGCATGATAAATTTTAAAATTTTAAGGAAATCTGGGAAATAAGTTGATTTAGGAATTTAGATTTGGTCTCTCAACTTTTAAACTTGGCACTGACTATAGCTCCTAACACTTCCTAGAATCAGGGGTGGCCATCAAAATTATTTGTGGGGCTTTAAAAAATGTACAAATATGGCTCAGTATTGTTGCTGTTGGCCTATAATCCCAGCACTCTGGGAGGCTGAGGCAGGAGGAACACAAATTCAAGGCCAGAAATTTAGCAAGTTAGTGAAACTAGGCAACTTACAAGAGCCTCCGCCTCAAAATAAAAAAATAAGCAGAGCTGGGGATTGCAGTTTGATGCAAAGACCCTGAATCCAATTTCGCAGTATCACAAAAAAGAAAAAAAGCCAGCCATGACAGTTTCTGCCTTCCCCTCTGTATGCAGAGCGCATGTGTTTGTATCTTGGAGACTTCTTCTGGTTCTCAGGAAGACCCAAGATTAAGCACTCCTGCATATATGTTAACAAGAAGCCTCTGAGACATTGGAAATACAAATCTAATGAGAATCATCAGTGTCATGTAGCTTAGAAATTCTGTTTGGGGGTAGGGCATGTAGCTCAGGGATAGATCACACTCTTAGTGTGTGCAGGGCCCTGGTTCTACCTCTAGCACACTAAAAAGAAAAACAGAAATCTTGTTGTACTAGTCAATTACAAGGACAAATAATTCAGAAAGAAGCAGTTCCTCTTCCTTCTTCTGTCCCTGCCCTGTGAACTCCGGGGCTGGAGCTGCCCCACAGGTCTGACTCTGCCACCGTTCATGTCCAGATCTCTGTGCATGACTGCAAAAAGCCTCCTCACCTAGATTGGAGACTGAGAAGGTGCACCCGGTTCTACCCTTTGTTGTACCCTCAAAATCACTCCTCTCCCCATGATGCTTCTCCTTCCCACCAGAGCTACTTCACAGCCTTTCAAACCATTATATCCTCTCCTCCCACCCCTTTCCACTCCTCACAACAGAAAATGTGCTTCTACTCTGCAAAGACACAGTGGCACCACCAGGTGCCGACTGCACCTGCTTCCTTTCTTCCCTTTGTGCCTTGATTTCCACAGCTGCAGATTAGCTAGTGAGACGGAAAAATTCCTAGCCCTTGCGTCCCACTTCCCCAAATTAGGATTTAATTAGAGTTGTAGCCTGGATGTCTGCAAAACTTTAAGCCTCTTAGTTGATTCTAATGGACAGCTCAGGGTGAGAACCCAGCTCTTACGCAGAAATATAAAATCAGAATCATCCAATGAAATGTTCTTTTTAAAAATCTATATGTAATCAAGTCCCAGCCTCAAAGACCCTGATTTGGTTCATAGAGGTACTGTGCTTGACACGAATATTTTTAAGGCATTCTGTTATGTTTTTATATTCTGTAACTATCAGAAAGAAGAGGACCTACATAGTATAGAGGAATAAATACAAACCCTGCCTGGTCAAGTAAATAATTATACTAATTATTATTTTAATATAGAGAGCCGGGCGTGGTGGCACAGGCCTGTAATCCCAGCACTCGGGAGGCTGAAGCATGAGGATTGTTGTGAGTTCAAGACCAACCTGAGCTACAAAATGAGCTTAAGGCCAGCCTGAACTACATAGTGAGACCCTGTCTCAAAAGACAAAAAAAATCATTTTAATACAGTGTTTATTTATAAATTTATAAATTTGTATTTTATGGAGCATTTACCTTTTCTGCATTAAACTGTTAAATGTAAATTTGTTTCAGAAAATTGTTGATGCATAATTTTCACTTACAGGCAAAAAATAAGGTTTCCTCGGCATAATGCCAACAATTGAACCAAAAAAGTAAAGACTGATAGCTTGAACTGGAGCAAAATTTAAAATTCTCTGTATCAAAAACACCGTGATAAAATTATAAGACAAATGAAAACTAAAATATATGTCACAGCTATGACAACCAAAGTTTAATGACTTCAACCTTTATAGAATACATAAGTCAATAACAATATTTTTATAAAGAAAGGATATAATAACAGAAAACTAGATAAAGAACATAAACATAAATACATGATAATTAAAAATACAAATGGCCAGCAAAACTGTGGGAAAATGTTAAATACAAATAACTCCAAAGACAAACCATGAAAGTAAGATGCTATTTGCCAATGCAGTTGGCAAAGATAAAATGGAATAAATTGCAAGGCTGGGGAGAAGTGGGTGTTTTCTTATACTGATGTCTAGAGGGTAAGTCAGCGCACTTTTCAGAAAGAACAGCTGGCTACACAGCTCAAAAACCTTAAAAATCCTACATAGCCTTTGAGCCGGAAACTCTGCAGCCAGGCATTTAAGGAAGGAAATAATCATCTTTGCTGCTGAGGTCCTTGCAGCCCTTGGCCTGAGCCTCTGGGTATTAAAGGGACAACACAGAAGGGATTGGCCTGGGGCCCTTGTGGGCAGATTTATTTGAAAGCCAAGCCCTGCCAACATCACACCTGGCACCCTCACTGATGGAATGTGGAAACCACCGCCTCTGCAGCACGCTGAGGTCTCCACTCCAAGGCCTGCTGACCTCTTCCCCGCACATGCTCTCTGACCGCACAGATAGCCCTAACTCAGCCAAAGCACTCTGCCACCACACACCGCCCTGCAGCCCAGTCCCACCCCACCCTCCTTGCATGGACAGCCAGTCCATAATAGTTCCTTTCTCCAGGCAGCAGTGTTGCCAAGGAGTCTGGGCATGAGGAGTGGCTCTAGGTCTTCTGAGGACACTCTGCAGTCATCATCATGGTATCACTGGGCTCCCAGCCAGTGCTGGTTAACTCTCTCCATCCCCAGCTTCTGTTTGGCAGCCACCTTGCTTGGGGGCTTGTGACTCATGCAGCCAGCACCGGGTCACTCCAAACACAGACCTCCCACTCCACACATGTGCTCTAACCATGGCCTGTTTCCTCCCCAGGCCAAACACCCAGGGCCTTACTCATTCGATATTCTTATACTTCTCTAACAGCACTGATTAGGATGGGGTGGGGTGTGAAGAAACAGAACAAATCCAGTTATCCAATTCTAGAGGATCAGCTAAATGTGGCATGATCCATTGATACAATGGGATATTATTCAGTGCATAAAAATGATGCAGTAGTAGATGGTATAATAATGACAAGATTGACACCCATCATATATTAAGGAGAAAAGTGACAAAATATGCTGCTTAACTGAAGAATGGACACTAAGCAGCTGTCAGTAATAAATCTCTAGGTTGTAAGATGATAGTTGATATTCCTATTTATTATCTGTTACTCTCTATTTTACAACTTTTTAACATTGATATGTACTCATCTGGGAAAATAACATCAGAAATAAAACATTCAAAATGGCCTTTTAAAATGTTCCACGTTCTTTAGGGTGCTGTGCATCAAGGCTTATGTACCCCAGAAGCTTGGGCTCCCTCTGCCTAAAAAGCTGCATTTGCCCAGAGCAGTTTGCCTCTAGGCAGAGCCAAGTTCTGATTTGCCAAAAGCCAGGCCTGGAGGGGGAGTCTGGCACCAGAGCTGTGGCTGGGCCCTAGAAACAGGAACAGCGGACAGCTCTGTATGAGGTTCTGGACGGATGGCTTTCAAACCTTTAGTTGCCACCCATGAAATGTTGCATAAAATAAATCCTAATAAACATTGTGTTGATCTGGTTGAGTAGCAACGGGGGCCTCTAAAGACCCCTTCACCCAAGATGTCACAGCAGTTCCTAAAGTCATTTTGCAGCTTCCAAAATGACAAGCTGACAAGCCAGTAGTAGTTGGTTTTAAGAAGGTGACTTCCATTCCAGCAACAGATATGTTGATTCAGGGTGTGAAATCCAACTGAAGTTATTTGTACTTCCCAAGCCCACCCATTTACTGTACCCACACCCGAGTTTCCTTGAGACCTGACCTTCCTTTCATGGAAAGCTTTCTTGCCCATGCCCACCCACAAATTCCTAAAAATCCCAGATTTACTCTTCACTCCTTTCTGACCCCCAACACCTTAGATTAAGTTTTCCTAACCTGTAGTGCTATAGCAGTTTCTGTATGTATTCTATTATGCCATTTTGTAACATGACTTTCAAGATGGACTGCATACACTATTTAAATAAACCCTGCAAGTATGACTAAAAACTTTCATCCCAGCCACAAATACCTTCATATTGCTGATATATACAAGAATTAAGGCACTTTAGTGGCATGAAGAGAGACAGAATGGTCATCATGACTGGCCTTCACACAGCATAGTGTCTACTGTAACGGCTAGTATAAGGAGAAGCTGGGAGTCACCATGATGTGGGGAACACCTTAGAAGAAGTTTGCCTGGCTTCAAGGCCTCAGAGGAAGGGAGCATGGTAGTTTCCAGGGGAGAAAAATGATCATCACTTATAATCACTGAGGTCTAGGCAACCATTTGATACAATATTGTGGGTGAAAGCTGTTTCCCAACAAAAATCATTATTCCAGCACTCCAAGACTTCTCTAGAACTCACTGAAAGGAAGTCAGTGTTCCAACCCACAGAAGAAAAGTGGTGCATGCAAAGCAGCAGAAGAACAACAGCTCAGGTGCCATGGACAGGTAAGCTTAGGAGGCAGATGGACAGGGTTTAGAGCACAGACTCCGGCAGGCAGGATGAAGACACCACCTCCATCTGGCACAACAGAATAATGAGAGCAAAACACAAGCAATGGGATACTCAGTGACCTGAACCAAGGAATCAGAACACTGCTGATACACTGGGGTCTGGATTTTAGAACAGGAGCAGGAACAAGACAGGAGAGGAAGAGAAGACGGAGAACTAACCTAATAGGTTGGGATGACTGGCAAACTTGAGAGGGAAATGTTAGGGAATGCTCATTGTACCTACAGGCCAGTAAGGCAGGGAGATCTTCAAACTGCACTATTCCGTTGTTGTCATTTGTCCACATGACTAGAAATTAATATTATTAGGCACTATGCCTATCTGTGAAATCAGCATAACTCAGATGTCTATGAGTTAAAAAATATATATTTTCATGATGGTTCACTCTATGTGAAATGATGGTTTTTAGGAATTGTGGCACTATGATCACTTGAGACTGAAGGGTTTTTCAGGGATCATAGAGAGCCAATGAAAGAGATATCTTGGCCCAGTACATTTTGTATATAGAATAACTTGTACTAAAATTTCGAAAAGGAAAAGTTACATGAGGTTACAATTTTACAGCTTGGCTTTATGACGGCGAGGATGGCACAGGAGCATCCATACATCCAAACATGTTGAACCTCCCTCTCTTCATCCAGTCTGAAGCCAGAGCTGCTACAAGATAATGCACAGCTGTGCATGCCAAACTATGTGGGTGGAGGACAGCATATGCTTTTTCCACAGTTTGTAGAGGGAGACAAGTTTCTGCAATCTTGCTCATCATCCATTCCTAACCTATTTCTTTGATTATACAAGTGTCACATAGGGACACAGTATTTACAGCATACTTGCTTTGAATCAAATGCATACATTAAGATTTACACATTAATGTGTTTGAGTTCCATGGCGTAAACGAGACTACCCCATGGACTCAGCATGTGTATAATTTTCCTAATATGCATGGTAAAAATGAGTGTGAGAGACTGAGTTGAAAGCTTGCATAAAAAATTAAGTGCAAGAACTATTTATATTCATAATGATATTTTGATTTGATTGGGATTTTGGTAGAGCTAACTGAGCCAGATATTAATTGTTCCCTCCCCTCAGATTGGGCAAAAAGGAATTCAAGGAGGCTTTTTTAAGAAGAAACAGTTATAGAAGTTCTAGATCTTTCTTCCCAAGACTGACTTCTTTTATGTCTTCATTTTGATTCTCAAAGTTGTCAAGACTGCTGGATTCAGAGAAAATTCCTCTTTAAAAATCCAACTCATCAGTAACAAAAGTAAAATGTCATAAGCTTATTCTGAAAAAATCTATATGCACATTTTTAAAAATAGAACTTTTCACTTGAACAGAAAGTTTACATTAATATAGAAGTAGAAAATCATCCGAAATAGTCTTCCAGTTCTAAGGAGTCTAGAAATGGAACAAAGGGTTGAGAGATCCCCAGATTGCCTCTGTTTAAAATAAATATTATTTGGCTTTGGACAGCAGATGTAACTAGGGAGCACTTTTTCCTTAACAGGGATCCCTGACTGTCATCTTACCTGTCACCTGTGTTGTGTTAAGCACAATAGTCATCGCCCACCCACTGACAAAGGAAAACGAAACACTTAGATTTCCTAAGCGTTTTGTCTCCAGCTCAGGCTTGCTGTCCATTCAAAGTGCAAAGCAATGAGAAAAGAGCCGATGCTTGGTCTACAAGCAAACGACTGGCTCCGCTCACTGCCTGAAACCTCTGGTCACCTTGTGAGGAAGGGAATCTTACAATACCCACCCATTCGAAATGCACAACATGGCAAAATCTTAGCCATACAATAGTTATGTAAATATTGCAAATTAAACACATACAGTCACATGATATTAAAGGTAAAGGAATTTATAATTAAGTAAATATAATATTCAAGTAATAAAATACATGTTTTAAAGCGAATTTTCATTTAATGTCAACTGAGCACTTTGGAGGAATATGACCTATCATGGTTTTATTAGTGCAATCTTTGGGTGTTTTATAATCCACAATTAAATTCATATAATCTCTAGGACACAACTATAATATTCAAAGTATGCTACCTGTAACAAAGATTACTAAAGTATCATTGTATTCATCTAAACTTAAAGATTTAAGAAAGCTCCCACAAAAATGTAAATATTTTTTACATAATTTACTTAGCTAATTCACTAGAGTAAACATTAAATTTTGCTATTAAATATTTGATAGTTTTATTAATTTATCAGAGCTACCAAATGCAACTAAAAATGAGAACAACTATAAAAATAGATTTAAAATAGCTATGTTTGGATAGCTTCATTGTCAATCTTCCATCAGTACTGTTATCCCTAAGAAAATATACAGCATTATTAAACATATCAAATAACAGAGTGGTAAAAAGTGAAAGTCTTACCAAACTTTAAAATATTTGTTTTTAAAAGAATACTTACTCTTTTCCCTCCCTCTAAGAGGATATATCCTGAGCTTTTCAATAATGTCAACCACAATCAAGGACAGCAGAACCAGTGACACAGGCAGGTCTGGTAGGGAATCAGGTAATAAATCAATGGATCCGTTGATGTTCTTCTGCACCTGTTTTTAGAAAACCGTTTAGACTCACCAAATTGCTGTACCTACCCCACTCAAATTGCTTTCAATATTTTGCAAACAGTGCTGTTAATTAGAAGTCCATTGACTAAATAATGAAAAACTTGGTTTTTCAGCTTCTCAGATTGTAAATGCCACATGATATCAGCCATTTCTTAAGATGCAATACTATTTCATTTCATCCAAGTGAAATAGTGGGGCCAGGGAGATAGCTCAGTAGAATAAGTGCCTGCCTGGCAAGCACAAAGTCCTGAGTTCAATCCCCAGCACTACAAAAAATAAAAGGTGGAATAGTTTTCAATTAAAGAGAGGGCTTAGTTATTGCATGCAAAAATAGACTAGTGGGCTCCATGTGACAAAGAACTTTGGAAGAAGAAAAAGAGATGAGAATGTGCTTTTGTAGTTATATAGAACCACTACAAAGCTACAAAAACTGAGACAGTGTGGTGTGTCTTAGTGTAGAAATAGAAAGCTAGGCAAAGCAGCAGAACAGGTGCTCAAAACAAATCACATATGTTCCCAAATGACTTATAGTGAAGGCAAGACTGTAGAGACACGGACAGGACAGACTTTCCCAAAATGGTACCATGTCTGCTGAGTGTTCTCTGTAAAAACAAAGTACACAGCATATGCAAGCATCAGATCCAAATGGATTGTGGGTCTAAAAGAGATTAGGAAAACAACATCCCTCCAAAATACAAGAAGAGGGAATATCTTTAGGATTTTAAGGTTCAGACTCACAATATAGCAACGTTTTCTCAAATAAAGGGCCAGAAATAGTATACATAAACGGGAGAGATTGATAAATGCAACTATTGTTGTTAAAATTTTCTGTTCACTAAAAGATATGATGACAAGCTACAGAATGTGGAGATACCAGAAATATGAATAACCAAAGAAGGGACTGTAATACAGAGATAACACATTCAAATACATTTTTAAAATATAAGAAATCCAATAGGAAAATGAGCAGGACAAAAACGTGCTCAACCTCACTGCTTATGGAGGAAATGAAATTTAAGGCTTCAGTGAGATTCAGGAACATGGCAACTTAGAATAGTTAAAAGACACACAACGCAAGTGCTGGCCAGGATGGGGAGAGACAGAAACACTCACTCGCTGCTAAAGGATTCCTACTATAGAAAAGAGAGTAATATCCCAACTGAAATCAACTATTACAATGAAACATTTGAATATCTCCCAACCTATGAAATCTACTGCTAAGTATTTACTCAACTGAAATGCACGCAGATGTGCAAAGACGATAAGTTCCAAGGGTGGTATCATCTGTAATGGCCCAAAATGGAATAAATTGAAATGCAGATCAAGAACAGAGTTAAATAAATTGTGATATCAGGCAGGGGGTGTAGCTCAATGAAAGAGTATGTGTTTAGCATTGCTGAAGCCCTGGATTTGATCTCAATGCCATATGATAAACAAATAAATAATATTATCTCATAAAATGAAACACTCAAGCAATGAGGATGAAGGAACTAAACTATATATAAACGCATAACATAAGCTCACATACTTTTGAATAAGTCAGCCATAAATTACATCACATACATATCCATCGCTTCATAGATAAAATTTGATTACTACTACAGAAATAGTAAAAAGCGGGCAAACTGTCCTGTGGCCCAGTTCCCTTTGTGAAAGAGGAAAAAGGTAGCTACTGCAAGAAGCCATAAGTAGGGTCTGGCCAAGTTGTATTTCTAGGCTTAAGGAGCATTTGCACAGGGTTTGCACTGTGCTGCTCCACCGACTTATGCTTTGTGCATGCTGCTGATGGTCGGATACACTTCAGGGAAAGGCTTAATGAAATACCAAGCAGAAGAGGAAGGAAAAGATGTAAGAAGGGAGGAGCTATTTTAGAAAGGAACTAAAAAGAGTCATCAAACTCCATGTACCTTCATTATTCCTCGAGAGGTTGTAAATTGAATTTTTAAAGCTCTTGCCGAGCTCCAAGATACTGCTTTTTTATTTCTCAGCACTTCACAAATTAATCAGATTAATAGGGCATTCTTCTCTGACCTTCTTGGATAATAAAGTTTACACAGCCTATTAACTTCACTTATAAAAGTGTGGCCCTGAGGACATGCACTAGAGTGCTTTGAAAAGCCATATTTAATCAAAGCATGAAGTAGCTTTCAAAGAGCTGTCATCTGAAAGGAATTTGTCAGTTGATATCAGTAAACTTAAAGTTCAAGAGGTTATTCATTTGGCTGTTGCCATATTCCATTAGAACTGAGGACAATCATGAAAAATACCAAGGTTGTAGAAGGAACAAATATATATCAACTTTTGAATTTCTTACTCATTATTCTGAAATAACATCCTCATCTTGTACACATGAAGACAAGTGTAATGAGTTTTTAAAAATTTGATGTTGAGTCTTAACAATCACAGAGCTACCAATGATATTAGTACTTTAGATACACATATTGCAATTTGGAAGAAGACTGGATTCAATAAATTTTAAGAAATATATTGGGCACATTGTTGTCAAGTTCCAATAATAGAAAATTCTAGAACCTCAAGATTTTGTAGCAGAAGAAATCAAAATTCCATACCTCAGTCACTGCTATAGAAAAGCTGAAGCTGGGTAGTGTAGTGAGTACTACACACATCGTCAGAACAGGCCTCCTAGCAAGGGAGAAAAAATAAGCAAAAGCAGTAATGTTCAAGATCAACAGTTCCTGTTATATTTTGCTAGTTTTGCAGTTACTGTTCCATTCATCTATAGTTTTTCAAGAACCCAGCTGCTTCCCTATTTCCATTTCCCAAATGTTTGGGTATGGCAAAGAGGAACACAGGAAAAAAAAAAAAAAACAGAATTATTTTCTCGAACAAAAGGGTGAGAGATTTTCACGTAATTAGTAAACCCTAGACTACTAAAGCATCAAAGCACAAGTGAAGCACCACCCAACATTTCCACATTTGTTACTTAGAATCCTACTCATGAGTCAAGTTCTAGTGACCAACTGAAAAAACAGTCTGACTTTCTCAA
Source organism: Ctenomys sociabilis (assembly GCA_004027165.1). NCBI lineage: Eukaryota > Metazoa > Chordata > Mammalia > Rodentia > Ctenomyidae > Ctenomys > Ctenomys sociabilis. The sequence continues at coordinate 160,565 of PVKA01000670.1, read as the reverse complement.
GCTAGAGCACATGCATGTTGTAAAATTGATTTTCAAAAAATATGTACGTAGAGCTGGGCATGTAGCGCATGCTTGCAAGTTCAGCATTGAGAGAGGCTGAGGCAGAAGAAGTGCAACTTGGAGTCCTTCTTGGACAACCAATAACAAGATCCTGTTTCAAAATGAAAAACGAGAAAGGGCTGGGGCCTGGGGAGATAGCTCAGTAGAATAAACACTTTCCTGGCAAGCACAGTGTCCTAGTTCAGTCCCCAGTACCAGAAAAAAAAAGTGATAGGGTGTCCTAGATGCCTACTACTGAAGAAAAAAAGAAAGAAAGAAAAATTAAGAGATGATAAAAGATCATTTAAAATAAAAACATTTGGATTCTTGCTTGAACAAAAAAAAAATCATATACATAAAAAGGCACAATTTTTGAACTTATTTTTAGAACACATATTGTATGAGCAATAAAGTAATGATTAAAATACAATGTGGTGAAATTGTATCTACAACAGAGAAAAACAGGATATTTAACTTCCGTCACTGAGGAAAAGACAATAGATATTCAAAGGTTTTGTACAATGAAATATTTGCCTCCTCTTTCATTAGGTAAGTACATTGTTTTAGGGGCTGGCAAGATAGCTCAGCAGACTAACGGGCCTGTTTATGCAAGCTTACGCAGGCTCAGGGTCTGGGGTTGGGTCTCTGGCACCACATGCCGCACGAGCCCCGCCTCCAGGGCAGGCAGAGCCGGCCAGAGTCTGGACGCAGTGGAGCATGCCTGTAATCCCAGCTCTGGGGAGGCTGAAAGCAGGGGGATCACCACCAGTTCCAGCTGCATAGAGAGACCCTACAACAACCAAATTTGAAAAAAAAAAAAAACCCACATTATTTTAAATGTTTTGTATTTTAATGCAATACATGTAGATATTAATAAAGAAAATATGGGCACTGTTCTTACCTCTGTGAAAAAAATAAAATTTCATGACAAAGTAGAGATGAACAATAATCAATAAATTGTGCAATATAATCCTGAATGAATGGCCAAAATGTTACTTATAGTACAGTCAAAGACAGAAAAAAGACTGTTTAAAAAAAAAAGAAGTAGATAATAACACAATTCTTTCTTTGTCATAAACTAAGAGAAACTAGTAGTATAAATGAAAAATTAGCTTGCATATTGAAATACAATAAAATGGAGAATTTGAAGAATTATTGGAACATCACCCTCCTTCCTAGTTCTCTAGCTTCTTCATTTCCCCACGTATATATTTTAAGTTTCTTAAGTAGGAGAAATATGCGATGCTTAAGTTTGTGTCTGACTTACTTCACTGCATGGTCTCCAGGTGCATCCATTCACCTACAAATGCCTCGTGGTTATCTTTCTTCATGGCATGGTGTATAAATAACATACTCTTCTTACCCATCCAATGATGGACTTGCACACCGTTTTCAAGATCTAGCTGTTGCAAACCGTGCTGCGGTGAACATCAACATGCACATAGCCTTCCGTATAATGTGTTTCTTAGCACAAAAATCATTGTTTTCAAATTTTGAACAGTTTCTCAGACTTCCCTAGCCCAGAACTCTCTTAGATGCTGTGAGTGCAGACTCAAGTAAGCCAGGGTGACTGCCCCTTTCTCCTCCCCAGGCCTGGTTAACACCAGTTATCATGGGATTTTAAATTGATACCATGGATTCTTTGAGCCCAAATCCAAGTTCCTACAGCACATGGCTCCCAAAGGAACATCAGAAAACTTCAATCAGCCCTCTTTTTCTCAACTGGACATCTATAAGAGCCATTGCTCCTGGGCCTCTTTATCTAAATTATTTTCCTGGGTTGTGTCATCCATTCTTGTGACTTTAAACACCGCCCACTTTTCCTTGGGTCTCAAAGGTATGTCAGTCTTTTTCCTGAGCTCTAGACTTGAATACCCATCTGGGTGCCATCTCTCCCCACAAGGTAAAGAAGAAACGCAGACATGCCCAAAAGGGAAGGCAAGTTCTCTTCCATACCTGCAACAATCTGTCATCTGATCCTGTCCAATTTGCTGCCCAAATTCATTCTCTTCTAACTCAACAGTTAGTCCACCCCTATTCCCACTGGTCCTTCTACTCTGGCCTAGTAATATTTTCTCCCTATCATCAAATGGATTCATATTCTTATTTTATTTTATGTTTTGTTTTATTTTTGAGACAAGGCCTTGTAACCTACACTGGCTACTCATAGTGATCCTCATGCCTTAGCATCCAGGGTACTGGGATTACAGGTGTGCACTAACATCATATTTTTTTTAATGTAAAACACATCTTACTACTCTGCTCAAAAAATCATCAGTGCAGCAGTATTGAAGGTAGTGGTCACATGTGTCTGTAATCTCAGCACTGTGGGCTGCTGAGGCAGGAGGATCAAAAACTTGAGCTCACCTTGGGCACATTAGCAAGTTAGTGAGACCCTGCCTCAAAGATAAAAAATAAAAAAATAAAAATCAATAAAATAAAAAGAGCTGGAGTTGCACTTCAGTGCAAAAGCTTCAAGTTAAATTCTCAGTTCCAATAACAACAGCACCCTCCTATGCTGGGTTAGGGAGGAATAGTCAGTGTTATTTAATGCATACAGAGCCTGAATTTTTTTTCAAATGAAGGATTTTGTGGGCCAAGGAGATAGCTCAGTGGTATAAGTGCCTGTCTGGCAAGCATGAAGTCATTAGTTTGATACCTGGTACTGCAAAAAAAAAAAAAAAAAAAGATTTTATAGATGAATAGTGGTGATGAGTCAAAGCAAAGTTGAGGTCTTTAATGCCACTGAATCATACAAAAACTGGTGTAGGTTATAATTTTATATTATGTTTATTTTCCTATAACTGTTTAAAAAATCCAGTGGACGTGCAATTAGAGTAGAATAAAAGTACAACATATTATTGTAGTCCACAAGGATCCATCTTTTCCTGCTACTAACCCCAGGAACCTGGCCTTGTTATTTTGTCTTTGCATCAGCCTGGTCCATCTCAGTCTTACGGTCTGTCCCCTTGGTCGGGGGCTCCCTCCATATCTGTTCTGTCTGGTTCCTTTCATTATCTGTTTCTATGGAAACGTGAACATTAGAGGAGATACTGGTGGGAGCTCGAAAGGGAAAGAAAAGATCTACAGAGAAAGCATCTGTCTCTTGGAACGGTAGGTATGTTGTAATGGATAAAATGCTGCTAGGAAGATGAATGTGAAAGGTGCTTCCGGTGTTTAACATGGAAATGAAGACAAATACTTTTGGAAAAGGATCCAATTCATAAAAAAGGCAGAAAACTGAGCTGTATTGTGCTCCATCTGGTAGAAAAATAGGACTTGGAGACTGAACTCAGACATGGAGCTGAATGCTGCTAAGCAAAGCTTGAGGCACAGTCTGTTCCATGTGCTGCTGCATCTTGGGACCACAGCTAGAAATGCAGCCCCAGCCCCAGAGAATTATTCTCAAACCTTAATACTTAATGAAAATTCCCCTCCTAAGTGTTGAACTTTCTCAAGACCTGTGGTTCCTAACTCTGTCCCAATTTCTCCCTTTCGAATGATCTCTGCTGTTCCACTATTTTGGATCTCGTTTCACAGGTTCATGGGTGAGGGGGGTGTTGTGGGGACTTCAAGTTGCTGATGGTGAGACAGGCTTTTGAGCTTAGAATTGATGATGGAATGATTAATATCGTTGATGTTGGGGTTGTCAAATCTATTTTCCATGTGGGAAAAACATAAATGTTTAAGAACCAATAAGATTAAATCTAAGGGCTGAATTTTTTTTCTCCTGAACAATTATGTTTAAGGTGTAACTCCCAGTCACTCAGAATATCCATTAATGCCATTTATGCTCTAAAACAGCATGTTTATAGAGTTCACCAAGTTAAAATGGTGTATCAGAGTGTACCATAACTCAATGTGGCTAGTGTCTTTTAAAAATGGAGAATTTAAAAACAGTCACACAGGCCGGGCAGATAGCTCAGTAGAATAAGCACTTGCCTAGCAAGCACAGGGTCCTGAGTTCAATTCCCAGTACAGCAAAAAAAAAAAAAAAAAAAAAAAAAAAAATTAAAAAAATAATAAAAGCAGACATGCACAAATGGAAGACAGTGAGGACACAAAGGAAAAAGTCATGGGAACACAGTGGCAGATACCATGGTGAGGTGTTGCTACACTGGCCAAGCATTGCCCTGAAACCAGCAGAAGCCATGAAGAGGGCCAGGAACTGATTCCTTCTTTGTCCTTCAGAAGGGACCAACCTTGCTAACACCTTGATCTCAGACTTCATCTTTGGGATGATACATTTCTTGAAGTTACCAAACTGGTGGGACTTTGTGACAGCAGCTCTTGACAACTCATATGAATAATACCATTTCTGTTATTAACATCACAGATATAGCTCTGAGAGTCTGCTCATGATGAAACTAATGTCATAATGGAATTATAGCACAATCCACTAAAGAACAGAACTTGGGGTATGATGTATTTTTCCCTCCCAACACCCTTCCATGAGTATCTGTGATAAAGTGACAGTAGGAAGAGTGTGGCCCTTGAAGAAAGATGGGAGCTGGACCACGACGAGTTAAAACTTCCAATTTATGATCAACATTTTGGCCCTGAGATCACTCACAAAAGAAGCACAGGGCTGGAAAGGTCAGACAGTAACTTGGGGAGAGGCTCCCTGCTTAGAAATGTGGAGCTTTTCTTTTACCTGAGTCGTTCAGAGTGTCCTTACCTGTCTTCCCAGGATTCTCACAGCCTTACCTTAACTCTCCAGAACATGCTAATATTCCCTCTCTACGCTCCAACTGAGTAAGCTCATCCTAAATGCCTACTTAGGAAAGTACCTGCACGCACCCTGCAAGCCCCACAACAACCCTCTGTGCGATGAAGAAAACTGATGCTGAAAGTGGAATTCATTTGCTCCAGTCAGAGTTGAAAGAAGAGTTTCAATCCCCATCTTTCTGATTCCAAACCCACACGCCCGCAACCGCAGAATTGCACAGCTCACATCTCTATGCTTGCTCCTTTCTAAGTAGGTTTCCTGCTGCCTAAAAAAATTATGCTTATCCTTCTATGGACTCATGACTCCTAGTCATCCTCTTCTGGCACATCTCTGCACTCCGCTTTCCACGCTCAGTCCAAATCTGGCTTCCTTCTGAGTCCTCTTCTAGTAAACGTGCACCTACACAGCACAACCCTGAGAACCACCAAAGGAAGGAGCGATGTGGGCCGATGGGGAGGGGCAGGAAGTGAGGAGGGGAAGAATGAAGTATGAAGCCATCTCCCCTACCACCCTCATTAAATTCTGATGACTCTATTAGATGGATTATTAATGGACTCAGGAGTGGGTCACATACAATTAAGTAATTTATTGCTAGTATTTTTGTTTTCTTTTCTGGATTTTTCATGTTCAATTGTGCAGTCTCCACAGAAGAGTAAAAAACCCCTAATGGAGTCAGGTATTACCCCGCAACAGTCCAGGAATAGCAGCAACTACAATGAAGAATCTGTACAAGAAGACAGGACACATAAGTGGGGGGCAAATAGCCAATGGTCCTGAACACTAGCCATGTCCTAGGACATAGAGACTTGTGTCCCCAAGTTAGCTTGTGGATGGGCCTGCCCTATACCTAATGGCTACTCAATAAATACTAATTTATAAATGCATGAGAAATGGGAACAGAAAAGAAATTCAAGCCTGTAATTTACCACTATTTAAGCAAACTCTTACAGTAGCTTAGTGGATCACTATGGGACTGAAGAATCTCTGGTAAAACCATCACATTTAGGACATTTCTGTAGTTATGGTGATACATGCCTGTAAACCCTTCACTTAGGAGGCTGAGGCAGGAGGACTGCCTCAAGCTCCAGGCTATATAGTGAGTTCACAACTAGCCTAAACTACATAGTAAAACCTATCTAAAATTTCAAAAAAAAAAAAATTAAAAAACATTCAGTAGATCAAGAGGAGTTAACTTTCAGACTGACACTTTCAGGATTCTAAAGATTTCAGTTGTTAAAAACAATGACTAACACCAACATAAAATAGAGAGCTAAATACTGAATGCATATGAAAAATAGTTCTACTATTCATTCATCTAAACTGTGCTAAAAGACCATCCGGCACTGTCCTAGGGGGGAAAAAAGACCTACTCTGTTCTTAAGGCACAAATAGGCCTTTGGGATTTTCCTACTTGCAGGATGAGGAACCTTGCAATGACAGTGAGTTTTTCTATGGATTTTAGTCAAATGTCCTCTCAGTTGAAACAGGTGACTCCACTTGCAAATGAGGCTGGTAGTGCTGTACCAATGGCTGATGCCAATAGCTGCATCAAAGAGCAGTGTCAGTGAAATCAAGTGTAGATATTAAAAAGTTACTCAGCATCTGTAGGTCCTGAACCCAGGAGACAAGTATGACTGGTGGATTTCTGCACATTCGAGAAGAGAGCAGCCAGATATGACAAGGTGCCCCCCACCCCACTGCCACTCAGAGCTCAAGCTGGAACACAGATGCAGTAACCAAGGAGACGTCCACCTCTGAAGCACAGAGCTGGGAGGTCCGGTCACAGAAGCAGTAGTTTATGTCATGATGAGAGGTGAAGTACTTAAAGAGAATAAAAAGGGAAAGGAATGGAACATTCGGCCGAGTCCTGATATGCTCAAATGCACTGGCACACTGAGAGAGAAGAGAGGAGGTCTGACACTGGGTGTGAATCTGCAGAACTTTAGGGAACCACACCAGAAACCCAAATATATGGTGCCCTGGAGATGTGGGCTTACATGTGTGCAGTAAGCACTCTGGAAGTACAGGGATCCCATGCAAGAGAGGTGAAGCAGATGCAATGGAATATGGTGACTCACTGCATACAGTGGGAAGAGAAAAGCAAAGGTATAATCTGGCCCATTTGTAAGACAGGCAGTGTGTGGCATGGTTATCATACTCCGAGTGCATAAGGAGACAGCACCGTGGGAGTATACTGGAAAGAAGTAAGTGGTAAGCATGAACATTTTACTTATGGTGTCTTACCAGCACCCTCTCAAGACACTCAGAAGAGTGACCTCTATTTTGTATGTCTTGGCTAGTTTCACTCTACTTAGGGACAGCATGGTGCTCAAGAGACCAGGCTTCTGGGGACAGATGCACTTGGGGCAATTTTGCCTCATTACTCTTTGACTGTGTGACCTTTAAATTCCCATGTTTCAATTTCTTCCATCTGCAAAATAAGGGCTATACCTTAATATGTAAATGTTAAGGTATTAACTACAATAATACAATTACTTAGAGTTGTGCTTACACATATGGAATGTTCTATAAATACTTGTTCTTATTTTACTATGATTACACTTTCTACTAGGATTACCATGCTTAACACAGATCACCAGATCAATCTTATCCTCCATATTAATGAGGTAAGCCAGTAAAATATAGCCCAAAGTATTAGAATTTTTGACGTTGCCCTGAATTCCTAGAATGTCATAGTTTATAGTTCTACTCTGAAGGACATAAGAGAGTTCCTGAAACAGGGCATTCTGGGAATTCCCACAAATACTCATGACTGTCCTGCCCATGAGGTGCTATCTCTGGAAAGTCTTGCTCTACTGTCAGCCTGGCTCTGTAGCTCAGTGGCTTCACAGGTTATTGGTAGGATCTTTCTTACTTACTGAATAGTCTGGTGTTTGTGCAAATGGCTTTTCTTTATTCCCCACAGCATCTCCCTTGTCCATTATGAATTATGACAGGAAACCCTAAAAAGGAACAATAATTCTAAAAGAATGAGTAAGTGCTTAACAACCACACACTAGATTAAAGTTCAAGACATACTGTTGATTTTGTGCATGTCTTAAAATCTGTGAAATGGTTTCCTCCTTTATAAAATGAAAGTTATACCCACTGGTTCAACTTCATAGCACTGTCATGCAAGTCACGGAGACGAGTGGACATAAAAGTACTCTATAAATGAGAACTATTTTGTAAGATATTAATGACATCCTTGTACTGGCCATTATTATTTTCAAAAGATAAAAGAAGATCCAAAATCAAGGAATAGCACGGATAGGGCCTACTTTTGGTCAATGCTATCAGTTTCATCACCATGTTTACCATTTCTCAGACTCATTGCACAAATTCCACAAGATCACATTTTAAGTGAAAATAACCAGTTCACGCTAAGGTGACAATACTAATAATATTCATTAGGTGTTTACTACCTGCCAGCTACTCTGCTAGAGTTTATATATAACATAATGTGATTCCTTAAACCAATGCTTCAAGAAAGATACCAGATTGTCCCTGTTCTGCTCATGGGAACACTGAAGCTCAAAGAATTTATATAATTCGTACAGGTATCAAAGCTGGGATGCATAACCGTAGTTGTGTTGCCAGTTCACATGCCAGCCTGTGGCTCCCTTTCTCTCTGAAGACCAGCCTCTTAGTGCTCATGATGCCAGAGTGGCCATTCAGGGTGGTTCCAAAATTTGAAATCATAACTTCAAATCTATCAATATTAAGGACCTCTTGCATTGCATTGCACATTGTAGCTAATATCTTCTTTAAAAATATTTTTTCACTATTGGAGATTGAATCCAGGGCCTACACAATGAGCTACTTCCCTAGGCTTTTCAATTTTTTAAGATAGGGTCTTACTAAATTGCTTAGGTGGGAGTCAAACTTGTTCTGGCTCAGTTTCCCAGAGTGCTGGGATTACAGGTGTGAGCTACCATGAGCAACTAATTCCTATTTGTAATCCCTACTTTTTAGAACATCAATTGTTTATATATCTTTTTTATTGAACAATTAAGACTTGACATCCTGTATACCAATCTAGGTAATATGGGAAGCATCTATAAGTGATACCAAAATACACATCTTTGGGTGACATGTATCCTTACAGCATTGAAAGGGTTGTTTTTTTCTTAAGACATCCTTAGCTTTCAAACCCAAGAGAATAAGGGAGAAATAGCAGGAGATTTAAGAAAACTGCATGGAATGTGACAGATCTGGGCTGACAAATCTTGGTAGTTTTATCACATCACAAAGTTAATCACTTTTGTAAAGTTTCAGCTTCTTCATCTTCATGAAAACATCACCATCTATACTGTACTGGGTTGTCACAAAGTTAACACTTAACAGCAAGCACAGAGTACACAAAGTTCCCAGAATGATACTGTTTTTTCTTACTAGAAGATAATAGACAGTACTCATTAATGAGGCCTTGAAGAAATAATTTCATAGTTCACTGAAACTATAAACTATCAATTGTATAAAACTATTTATAACATTTATGACCAGTCACACCCACAAACAGAAACTAAAGGCTAGGCTAGGACTTCCCAAAATAAATCACTGAAGGTCGTGTTTGCAGTGACAATGTGAGATACTTTATTTTAGCTCAGGGGTGATTCCCAGAGGTACAGAATAAAATCTGTATACACCAGCCGCTACTAGATTATAACATACACCAGGGAGTATAACACATCCTTAATCTCAGTTGGCTCACGAGACTGGGACCTTGTCCCTCAAAGAGATTGTCTAGGATAGTGGTTAGAAGTATCAGAGAGAGACCTAAGTTCAAGGTTCAGGTCTTTCACTCAGTTGGTGACTGACTATGGGCAAATGGCTTAACTTCTCTGATCACCATTTTCTTCTTGGAGATACTCATGGTAAATCCATTGAAAGATCTACTTCAGTTAAATAATTATTTGTGATATAGAATTAAATCCTGTAAGAATCTCATGGCATGTAATAATCTCTAAAGTTGCAATTACAGCTTATTAATAATTCTGATAACAATAATGCATGATATGGGACACATTTCTGTGCAGATCCCAGTCAGAGTTCTAGATATTTGAGAAAAATGTAAAAAAAAAAAAAAAAATCTCCAACGAACATGGCATGTAGTAGGTCAGCTTCCTGCTGGTTTGCCCTTGCTGTCACTTACACCCTCCATTATTCTCTCAATTTCTAGTACAACCAGAGACTTGGACAATCAAATCATTATCTCTAGAAGGTGTGAGAGGTAAGGGTCCATTCCAGGTCCCAGTTATGCCATAGGAGACCCCAGGGATCTGATCAAGATTAGAAAGTTCCCTATGCCCCATTAATAAAAGCAGTGACAATTAGATAATGTTTACTACTGGACATGTTAGAGCGCCCCCTTTGGAAAACCGAAAAGTCCTCTGAAAAGTTTCAGGGAACCACACCTAGTCTTGATTCCTAAAGAGGTTTCCACAAATTGCATCCGTATTTGGCCTGTTTCACTTCAGCATCTTCCCCAAAATGTTTCTATTTTCTTCACGTATTATTCTTACATGCCTGCCATTGCTTATGTCTAAATTGTCAACTTCTTGACTTTCAAATATGTTCTATGTTGTTCTATTGTCACTATGAAAGAAAGTGTACACTTGGTAGTGGTGGAATACACCTGTAATTCCAGTATCTGGGAAACTAAGGAAGAAGTTCAAGCCTAGCCTGGGCAATTTAGCTATTTAGTGAGACTCTATCTTAAAGTAAAAACAAATAGAAAAAGGTTCTAGAGATGTAGCTCAGTGTTAACATCTTGGTTTAAGGTGTAGTTTTTTTTTTTTTTCTCAAAGGAAGAAAAATAATTCACTTATCAAAGAGATATCAGATCTAAAGATCTAAAAGGAAAAATATATGAGCATCAGCAATTGTTTTCAAGTCTTTTACACAATAACAGTATAGCAAAACTGCTAGTCAAACAAAAGTTAAATTTTGATTTCTAGAAAATAAATGAACTTGATTTACTTAAAAAGTGTCTTTAGCGTCATTGACACAGTATTTTCTCACTACATGGGCAATAGGACTTGCCAATAAGGTAAAGATGTATCTCCTAAAATCTAAGTAAAAAACCAATTGATTGCAATAGCCAGGGGATGAATGAGGAAATGATGCGTTGGATTTACAAAATGCAAGGTCAACATTTAAAGAAAGATACTACTTTCAGTTTTACACCATAAGCAAAATTCTAATTATAACCTCACTATCAGGATTCGTGTAAGATAGCTCTGGTAACTATGTAATTCCACGGACAGAAGATTAGGGTCAATGTTTATGCCTCAGGATTCCAGGGACTTGGCTAACACCATTCTTCTTAATGCATATATTTTGTTGTCACTTAGAAAAATGATCCTAGAAAATGTAGAAGACACTATCATATCATTACAATACAGAAACAGGGACATAAGCTCACCCTTAACCTCACCTTATTAACATTTGCGTTAGGCACACATTTTTTTCTGTAGCATAACACATTAGAAATTATCCAAAAGCATCACAGATTTCCCTGCTAAAGGCCTTTCTTACTTACCATCCAGTAATTTTTTTGTAAAGATGACTCTTCTTGTATAAGAGAATTTTTATGGGAACCCAGATCAACAGAGTCACTAGAGCCACATAGGCAATAGAGCAGGAGATGATCAGCCAATAGCACGTGCCCTCTGACATATTCCTCGCCCTGTGGTAGGCAGTGGCGAACTGTTCCATGATCACAAGCGTAGGGATGGAGAAAGCAGCAAACTCAAGCAGCTCAAAAACTAGGAGCTTAATTATTCTTCCAGAAGCCATCCTGAGGAAGTATGTGCTGTCCGAGATCTAACGCTGTTTCCCTTTGGTTTTGAGCAGCACACAGGCACACAGATACTGAACTAGGTTCAAGTTCCTCATCCTGGAATCACTAACCAGTGACCTTACTCTTTTATTGACCAGCACATGGTTCGATGATCTTTTAACTTAACAATGAGAGTCCCTTAAAGAAACAGGACCGTTGTGCAAGTGGTCAGTTCCACAGTGCATTTGCACTTCTGTTATGGGAGATTAAATGAACTCTAAAGGGTGCCTTGGATACCTCTTTTGAGAAAGAGGCTTTTAAAATGTGGTGTTTATTGCTGATCTTAGCACAAAGTCCTCTGTACAACATTCAACTTTTGTTAAATAGAACCACTGGCATAATATAATTTGAGAATAAATCGGAAGAGGAGATTTACTATCCTCTATTTTTATGTCTAAGCAAATTCAGGCAAACAGAGATATTCAAACCCAGAGTCTCCATCTTTGAAAAACTGTCTCTCAATTTTTTTCTCAAGGAGCTTAAAGGAGTTTGGGGTCCCTTTTCATCTCTTGACATCATGACTTATGCTTACAGTATTTACCTATTATTACACATTGGCTGTTATCTCACACAGACTAACAATGTTTTTATTTCACTGGCCAGGAAACTGAAATGACAATATTAGAAACCTGTTATCAGAACTAACACTTTAAGAGCTACCCATATCTAGTCTTAAGGCAAATCAAATATTTAAAGACAACAATTGTGTCCACAAATCCTTTCTTCAAAAACGATATTTGTGTACTCATGGTGCATGTTTTCTTTACTAGGTCTAAAGGTGTGAAGATGTATGAATGGCAGGGGCTCCTGAGAAGGTCCACAGTCCAGTGATGAAAATAAATCCATAAACAACAGAAGGGGACAAAGGTCAACAGTATAAGCTAAATGTTATAGTGACATATGGGAAAATTTCATTTGTGAGCTCAGGCCAGAGAAAGATAAGAACAATCAAGATGCATTGAGATGTTGGTGACATTTCTGATTTTAAAAAATATTCAGTTAGATTTCAGTGATTAACGAGAATCTGACAGGGTTCATACAAGAAATAGGAAAAGTGATGTTAGAGAACTCCATGGAGAATATATTTCTTCATATCCCATAAATGACTTGGGGAGGGGAGATAGCAGACAGTGAAGAAACAATCATTTGATCATTTAGAAAGGAAAGTCAGTGATGTGCATATAAGACAGGTGTGGCACTGAGAGGAGGACAGCCTTGTGTCTGTTGGATGCTTCCTGGGGGTGGATCAGGAAGTGATCCCTATGGGAGCTCACCCAAAACCACAGGTAAAACTTAAGAGGGCCAGGCAGGTTAGGGCTGTGAATGAAGGGCTCAACCCTGCACTGTCCACCCTCCTTTTCCAGCCACATCTCCCTAATCTAAAAATATATCAGATACTTAAAAGGCAACAATTGTGCTTGGACCACGGAATGTCCAGCTATCAATATAAGGCTTTATATTAAGCCAGAACTCATACTCTGAAATTCAGCTAAGAAGGGCCAATGAGATAGCTCAGCAGACTAAGCACCTGCTTTGGCAAGCACAGGAACCAGAGTTCAATCCTCAATCCTGCATGCCACACTGGCCCTGACCCTGGTACATGCTGAGCCAGGGACCAAGTCTGGGCATGATGGCACATGCCTATAATCCCAGTGCTGGGGAGGCTGAAAATAGGAGCATCCTTACAAGCCTGAGCTGCACTGTGAGCCCTGCACCAAATACATAAATATAAAAAAGAAAAAGAAATTGAGCTGAGAAACAGTAAGTACAGTGAAAGGAGGCCATAACTTGAAGTTAGAGTTAGAACAAGTCAAACTGTATGTGCTACAACAACCTCTGGCATATTATGAATAGTCACTAACTACATGATGAATGAGTGAATGAACATGTGAATGAATGAATGCCAAACATCAAATGAATATAAGAATGCACAGAGTGATGATGTTGAGCTGGAGAGTGAGAAATTGAAAGAGACGGACAGGGAGAAGCAAGCATCCCATGGAAGGCCAGTTTCCACAGGGGCCTCACTGAACTTTCCAGTTTATATGTGTCCTTAAAAAAAGACAATTGTTCTTTGCAACCAAAAGAGCTTCAGTAAAATACAAATACACAAAGAAGTATGATTACCAGCACAGGCCAAATATTTGGAGACAGCATGTAAATATACTAGATGATTCAGAATAAAACAGTGGATTTCTAAAAATCAAAGTGAATGAATCAAAAGGCTGGCCAGATAGCTCAGAGGATTAAAGCACCTGCTGAAGCAGATGAAGAGGTGGGGAGGGGCAGCGGTACCCTGGGGCCTGGCTTGCTGGCCCCATCCCCCAAGACACACTGAGATGGCAATTGAGCCTGGGCATGGTGGCACACCCCTGTAATCTCAGCACTTGGGAGGTTGAAAAACAGCAGGATCACGACAAGTCCAATCTGGTTAGTGAGACCCTGTACACCCTGTAATAAACACATTAAAAAAAAAAAAAGTAAATGAATCAAAGAAGGCTCCTTAGAGGAAGTAACTTTCGACCCGTGCTCATCTTGCTGTTAACTCAAAGCAATGTGTATATTACCGCAGCAATCTCTGTGTATGACCTTTCCTTTGAAAAACATGTGTAAGAATATTCATGAGAGATAGACAGATGATAGACAGAAGACAGACAGATGACAGATAGATGACAGATAGATAGATAGATAGATAGATAGATAGATAGATAGATAGATAGATAGATGATATATGGGTGTAGAGAGGGGGAGAGACCAATATAGAACAACAATATGGATGATATAATGCCATTTTATTGTAAAATATTATAGCTATAGATTTATATGTAAATTTGCAAATCCAGAAAATGATTCATCAAACTGTTAATAGTGCTGTCCTTGGGGCCAGGAGGTGGAGTGAAGGAGAGTTTTAACTATTATTAACATTACCAAAAGGAAAAAAACAAAAGGATAGAAACATAACACAAAAATAAACACTGTCATAGTTTGAATATTTAACAGGCATAAAAATTAGAAAAGACTTCTAGACTAAGAAAATTTAGCTTAAATAGTAACTGCAACTTAAGAAATTTCAGGCTCTATTTTATTTTTTAAATCTTTCGTCTGCCAGTTTACTTTCCCTTGCTTTCAGTAAACAGGGCCACATAAAAAAATTTCACTTCTGCATAGCCTTTTAGTGGCAGTACAAAACAGCAGCAAAATAGCCAAGCAGTAAGCAGAACCCAGGCACGGGTTGGATCATATCCTGGCTGGACATGTTCTCCCCTGTACTCTCCTCTCTTCCATTCCTGTTTCTTTTTATAATGGGATTATAATGCATTCATTTTCAGCACCATATCTAGCACATAAGGGGGCCTTCCTGAATGCTCATGAATGAATGCTCATGGAAGGAAAGAAGGAAGGAAGGAAGGAAGGAAGGAAGGAAGGAAGGAAGGAAGGAAGGAAGGAAGGAAGGAAGGAAGGAAGGAAGGAAGCCAAGTATAAGTGAGGGGTGTGCAGGGCTTTAGCGATCGCTAACTGCCCCTTGCTCCATGGAATATCATCTCTCCCACTGACATTTCAGGGGAACCCACGTGCTACATGTCTCAATATAATCCATTCATTCAGCCCCTTGATTTCTTCCCTTGGTCCCCTTGCCCTTGTGGGCTTGCATCCCAATTATAGCCACCCTGTCTCCTGTCCCAGAAATAGCTCCTTTTGGTCCCAAAGTAAGAGAGAAAAGATAAAGTCCCTGTGGACTGCAGAATTGACTGGTCTCATTATGCATACTGAGAAAAAACTACACTCTTAAGTATTTGCAATGGTAGTACAGGTGCCAATGTTACAATATCTTTCTCAACCAGTTCCAATCTGGGTACCCTAAAAACTCCATATCCTGTGATGAATTTGAGCCATTAAAAAATAGGATGGAGAGTATTGTGTTTTATCTGTCTAGTCCAAGGCATTGTCTTCAATGATTTAAATCTTCAGCTCTTTCAAAGTGTCATTTCACTAAATTATACCTAACAGTCTGGGAGAGCAACTAGCTAGCTTGGCAAAGAGAAAGAATGCCATTATGCCAAGATTAAGCTACTGGAAGGAAAGGAATGCCAGAGCCTGACTTGGAGACAATGACAAAGGGAAATTTAAAAAGGGTTGAAAGTCACCTACCCTTCAGCTGGGGTGATGTTTACTCCAGTCCTGATTCCTTCCCTCCTACGTCCCCTGATGAATTTGCCACACAATCGCACTGCCAATTTAACTGGAAGAACACGAAGGGGGACATTTGCAAACCTACCAAATTCTTTACTTGGGTTAGTCCAATACTGATTCAAAAAACCTGGAGCTTTAGTATGCGTTTCAATGCTGGCTTTAAGAACTGTCTGGTACAGAAAACAAAAAACGAAACAAAACAAAACAGAACAAAACACCAGATTTGATTTTCTGAAGCTCAATGCTCAGTGGAAAGACTGAGTCTTGTGGTTAGAATTCACTTCCATGTAGGAGTGTTGATGCAGTGATTTTTATTTTAGTAAGCAGAAGATATCATTCTGTCCAGAGGAACACCTGTTCTCCACGCTTTCAACTGTCATTTCCTTCCTGCAGGCAGGAAGTCAAAAACTGAAAGTCTATAAAATTTTTTGTAAAATCATTTGTAATCTCAAGGTTTGTTCATTGTTTTTCAGCATTACGTCTGAAAAAAAAAAAAAAAATGTGCAAACCAGGAACGCTCTGGCGTTATCTGTGGTTGGTTTCCTGTGAAGTTGACATGCAAAAAAGGCTGGAGCTGGTGGCAATGAAACTGCTCCCGGGGTAAAGCCAGACCTGGAGAGAGCCTAGGGAAGAGCTGAGAGCGCGCCCAGAGCCTGCTTTATTTACGAATATTTAGAATTTCCAGAGAGTTGCTGACCCTCACAAGCAGGTGTTACCAAACAACTCGCTGGAAGACAGACTCATAAAATTACAATGCTAAAAAAATAAAATAAATAAAAAAATAAAATAAAATAAAATAAAATTACAATGCTATCTGCTATGCACCTCCTTTATCAATGTTATGCTATTTAGTTTGGACTATACTGACTGTAAAGAATAAGATACCATATAATTTCATTATCCATTTGTTGAAAAATTTAAGCAATTTTTGAAGCAAAGATAATACCACATTTATTTCTGTGCCCCTCTTATAATTTGTGACTCTTAAGATGAACAAAATCTTGAGATTTTTTAATTGAGAATGTTCTCAATTAAAAAAATATATACTTTTCAGGTACAGAATCAACTACCTTCTTTGTTTTCCTTCGGTACTGGGGATTGAACCCAAAACCCTGCGAAGCTTTCTACTGCTGAACCTCATCCCTAGTCTTTATGATACTTGAAATGCTTTTCTATTATAATTGCTCAACTCTTAAAAAAAAGAAATAAATGAAGACTTTCTCTTGCATTATATAGTCATCACACACATTATGTACAGAATAAGTTAGGAATGATAAAAAATATTTAAAAAGTAATTCTTAAATTTAATTATGAGACAATAATCTAGTTGTTCAGTACTCCAGAATGACAAATTTAATCAAATAACTAAAACTTATGTAAAAGTAGGTATAGCCCTAGTCAGCATAAATTTATCCTCATATTTAACAAAGTTACTTTGGCCTAAATCACTTCCAGCAGCTTACCCACACTCCCACAAAATAAGGAAAATGGTAATTACTGAGTTAACTGGCCACTGTAAATAACCTCCCTTAACCTGCCACATGACTTGCTGATTGGCAGTGTCCAATGTCACGGAATGGGGTGAGGCTTCTGTTGTTTTAATTCAATTCTTCTGAGTTCATCTGCTAAGGGACATTGAGTTTGGAACCTTGCAGAGGGCTCCTGTGCCTACGTACAACGCATTGCACCTGGCCCATCTAGTTTGTCAAATGTTTAATGAGGGGCATTAGGTCTTCTCATCAAAACTGCTGAAGCTGCCTCCTATCACATTTAGTGAAAGCCCTGGGCTTTCCCTTAACTTTTGAAGCCTTACCCAACTTTCCCACACTTCTGTTCTGACTTAATTTTTATTACTTCTCAGTCCTCCAAAATCTTTTAAACAAACAGATATAAAGGCTTCAGTCCCAGCTGTTCTCTAGGCCTGAAGAGATCTCATCAAAATACTCCAAAAGGGCAGCCACTTCAACTTCCTTTCTGTCCCTTCAACCAATGACACTCTCAGTGAGGCCACTTATCTAAAATCCAAAATACTCCAAAAGGGCAGCCACTTCAACTTCCTTTCTGTCCCTTCAACCAATGACACTCTCAGTGAGGCCACTTATCTAAAATATCAACTCCCCAGTTTCCTGTCCTCCTCTCTGGCTTATTTGCACCACTCCACACTAATATCATGCTTATTGGACATACTCATTATGTTAATTATCTGTGTGCCAAGTACAGTGTACATTTCTGGGGGACAGGACTTTTGTGTTTTTAACAATTGTGATCTCAGTTACACATGCAAGCTAGCTGGGCATGTTGGATGCCAACACATCCTCGTTGAGTGGGTGACAGAATGAATTTTTACTAAGTCAGGGCTTTCCCTCCTGTTAGGGAGCTGGATAGCTCCAGCAGTAATTTCAGCAGAGGCATGTGGTGGAAGCAAAGGGGAGACATGTCAACTGTCAACCTAGAGGTGCAGGTGAATGTTACTTGACCAAAAGTAGACACCGTCCCTGTGATTTGAAAACGAGTTCTAAAAAATCAAAATGACAATACACCCAAAGATCTAATTGCTTTTATTTCTAGCTCATAAATCAGGATGGCATGCTGTTCTACCAAATGGAGTTAAGAACTCCCATGAGTCCAGCACAGGCATTGGTTTTCCAAGCAGGAAAGGGCTGAAAGAAGCAGAAATGAGGAACAAAAAGCAGATTGGTCATTAAAAACTTCTGTCTTTACAGACTTCCTCAACCCTGGCTCCAGTCGCTGGATATCTTCAGACTGGTGCCTATGAATTCATTTTTGTTTTAAATGGGCCCTTGTTTTAAGTTCAATTTATGGGGCATGTGACACAACTCAGTCCATTCTGGTTTGGTCTGGTCTGCTGAGGCCTAGCAGAGTGATGACCACCCATAAACTCCACTTAACCTGAGTCTAACTGGATTCTTTCAAAGATCCTAATAGGAAATAAATTAAATTTGTTATAAAACATTGAAATGGGGGTTGGAAAGATGGCTTAGTAGAATAAGCACTTTCCTGGCAAGTGCAAGGCCCTGAGTTCAACCCCTGGTTCCACCAAGGGAAAAAAAAAAAATTAAAATAACTGAATTCCATATCTCATTATCCAGTTATAAGCAATATTAGTTTTTAACCCTCCTTTTTTTCTGGCACTAGAGATTACACCCAAGGACATCACACTAAAATAGGTCCTCTTACTGCTCATTCTTAGAAACACCTATCAGCTGAAGTCCATTTTCAACACTATGCTATTGTTACAATGTGACAATGGAAACTTAAAAATGAAAATGTCAGATGCACAAAATGTTATGGCCACATGCAAACTCTTCATGTATGTTTTTAAATCTCCATTTGTTTTTGTTCCTATTTACTTAAATGTGGATGAGCCAATTTCATGTAAACATTTAGCTAATTATAATATAGAAATACATCAAATGCAATGGTTTAAATCAGAACACTAACGTAGCGGCCCACTTATGATTTCTATGTTTAACATCAATTATCTGACCTAAAGATCTATATGATCCTCCTCTGTAATAAACACTTCAAATTTTTTATCACTGAGCCAGTGTCAGATTGATAGATAGATTCAGATTAGTAACAAGTCAGTCTATAACTAAAATTTTCGAGCGGCTGGACCCCTCTGATGGCTGGTGGGATCCAGGAGCTGAACAATTTTGCAAGACTCTGGCTGAGCCTGAGTAGACATCTGTGCTTCGCTCTGCACTCCAAGAGGGCCCCACATCAGGCTCTGTAAACAGAGAACATGTCCCTGGCAACAGAAGCAAGCCAAATACATACCTTCCCCAACTGCCTATCTCCTCTATTGTCTTATCTTCCCAACAGAGTCCAAAGATTGTATTTCATGAAATCCTGGCCAAAGTATTTTATTAACAGAGCTGTTTTGAAAACTAGCTTACAAGGAGACTATATGGATTCCTTTTATTTTTTTCATGTGTTAGGAATATGAACTGTAAAACCTTTCCATTTTTACAGCCTCTGGCTATAATAAGGAAAATGAGACAGGGGACTTAGCCGGTAGGGTAAGATCACAAGGAAGGGAAACCTTGGGGATGAAGGCAAAAGAGAGTACAGAGGGGGAATGGAAGAAGTTCTACAGGCAGACCCTCCCCAACAAGTTATGCACATGAATTTTCAGAGGTCTCTGAGGCACCAGAAATAATATGCAAAACTCTTGGCAAGAGCATTTTTCTGGGATGATGATCCACAGCTTTCTTCAGGTACTGAGATTGTCTTTGATGCCTCAGGCCAGGTGCGAGAAGAATTTTTGTTCCAAAGGGAGATGATGCAGAATATCAATATTTTCAAAACCAGTAAGATCAGGGCCTGCCCTCAGCTCAGTTGTTTACAGTGCCCACTCATGCAAAAGAAGACAGGAGCAGGATACCATGGTTTGATCCCCAGTTAGCCCTGCCATTCAGGTAGCCTGAGCCACCACAAAAAAATAAAAAAGTAAATAAAAAATAAATCATCCTCTGGGCAGCCAAATAGCTCAGAGAACTAAAGTGCCTGTAAGCAGATGCAGGGGCTGGGGGTTTGATACCAGGCCTGCCATGCTGGCCTCGCCTCCAGGACATGCTGAGACAAATTGAGACTGGGCATGGTGGTGCTGGAAACAGGCGGATCACTACCAGTAGGATCTAGTAGTGGGACCCTCAACACCCTATAGACCCTTCCCTAAAATACAAAAAAAAAAAAAAAAGTAGGATCTAAGAAAATCCTGGGATTTTAAATGACAGCATTACATTATTATTCCAGATTAATCACTCTTTAGGCAATTTTACTAAGTATGACATAGTTTGGAAAACAGACTTTGGTGTCTTTGAAGTCACACCTGATTAAACATTTTATAGCTCCGGACTTCTTATGAGCCCATTTCTGTTGGTAAATGCACGTCAAATTCTTCTGAGACATCTTAAACATAACATGGAACAGGTATTTTCCATCAAGTATTGATATGTTAAACCTTAAATCCCTACAGAATGTGAAGAAAAAAAATTAAAAATATACAATGGAATACCCTTCTCTGACAAAACTAAACAAAAAGGGGACATAAATGAAGGACCATTTTGTATCAGTATATATAAAATAGGATAGATATAGTTACTTTCTCTTAATTCAATGAAAAAAAAAGATGTACTAATGTTTGGGATATCATGTCTGCATCTTGCACTATGAATAACTACTATGAAGACAACAATATGCAATGTATTATTGTAACTGTCCTACTGACTTGTTTTGAAAACTGTCTCATTGCTATTTGTTTCTCAATAAAATTAACAAAAAAACTTCTGAGAGCTGAGAGGAAACTGTTATTTCAGAGAGTCATTATGGATGCTGCCACAAGGTAGAGCTGTGACATTTCTTGCACGTAACTCTCTTCTCTGAGGAACTTAAGAACTTTTAAAAGAAAATCTTGATGAACATATTATTCTCCTTCGATTGCTCACAGCAAATTAAGTTAGGAAGGCAGCAACTGCCCTTAGCAGAGCATGTCAGGAAATTATAAATACGTTCAATAATACATGCTTCCTTCAGATCCTGCCGTTTTATCAGTTGCTATTCCTTTGACTGCTGGCAAACCTAGAATATTCCCCATATTAAATAAAGTCTGAAAAATCAATGCTTTACAGAGATATCAGAGCAAAACAATCAGAAACTGACTGCCCTGTAGGATCAATGTCCTTACCCCATAACTGGATGCATAGCTAAATACTCTTTGTTAAAAGCTTCTTGCATTTTTCATGATTCAATCTCAGCACTGCAGACTTGTAACTTAAATTGAGCACCTCATACAAATTCTTAGCAGTGTGCATGTTCAACAGTTAAAGTGGAACATGTTTGGATTTTCATAAAATGTGTATGACATAATTGATGGAGGGAAAACAGTATTTTTGCCAGTGGCAAATCAAATTGCATTAAATGACCCAGTATACTACAACCCAAATATGCATGTAGCATGCTTGCTCCTGGCCATCTGCCTCCCTCTCCCTAAAATGCCTGTCACTTTTGTTCCAGCTGGGCTCAGCCAGTAGCAGACTGGCAGCAGATCAGAGGGCTGCAGAAACTGGGTATCTATCCCTCTGCCTGCCTGCCTGCCTGTCACAGCAGCCACATTTGTGCCTTCCTCCACAGGGCCAGCTGTCACTGGACTGTATACCCTTGCCACTCACCACTGTCAAAACTGCAATGCAAAGAGGTGAGGGTGCCTCAACCTCCCTTATGTGTTCCCGTAGTCATGAATAAGGGATTCTTTCATGAAAGCCTATTCACCCAAGCTTTCCGAGGGTAATTCTGCTTTCTCTGGATGCCGATCAGTACAGAGAGCTCTCTGGAGCCTCAGCCTGCATCTTGTAAAGTGGAACTGATCGTTCACTTAACATTTAGAAAGTGAATACTATGGAAAAACATTGGCCCCAGTGGAATGGAAGCTGCAAAGTCTTTTATTACTGTCATGAAGCAGCTGTACTACCATATACAGGGAATTTGGTTGCCTAAATTTTAAGGAAAACAATTCAGCATAACTATACAATTTCTTCATAATTGTCTTACTTAGGCAGGCTGGGGGTCTCTTATGTCTCCACAGTTCCATGCAAGTCTGACATACTTCACCAGCATCAGATTAAAACATTGAGGGATTTAGAAACAATCTTATGCCAGTTAAAAGTCTGTAGCCAGCTTAATCTTTAATGTGCAATTTTGCATTCTAATGAGGTGCTCTAACACAGTACAGTTCACATAGAAGTTCTATGGGACACACACATACACAAATTCTCCAAGAGTGCCAAAATCTTGGAGAGCAAGCACTACATCATTCTTCCTTGTGGCCTGAACCCTGCTAAGCACACACCACACAGCAATCGATCAGCTGTTCAGTGGGGACATGGCAGGCAACTATGCCCAGTGGATGAGAGTATGGAGGACTGACTGGACTGTACAGGGATTCAAGATCAACCTGAACTATAGAGTGACACCCTCAAAGAGAGACAGACACAGAAGTAGAGACAGATACAGATACAAATAGGGACAGAGAGAGAGAAAGAAAATAGAAGAGACATACTTTTTATCTATGCACAAGTTATCCAAAGATTCATAGACAAATTAAAGAACTTGTATACCATATGGAGACTGGAAGAGACTTAAAATGCACAATTCTCTCATGTTACAGATGAGAAAACTGAGGCCCAGAAAAAGTGAATGTAGTTACATGAAGAAGTCATGAAGCTCACTCAAGGGAAGATCTGCTTATTGACACAGCATAATAATTTTATCCAACAAGACAAAAAACACATGGGCGTCCAAGTCTATTCCCGAAGAGGTTTCATTATGAGTAGATTCACTTATGTTCCACAGTAAACAACTTGATTTCATTATAAATACCCTGGGGGACGTCTGAGATTTTATACTCCACACTAAACAGTGTGAGTTCACTGAAAGATGACTGAAGAGGTCACCTAAGACTGCATTACAGCACTGGGAGGTAAGGTGGCCAGTTGACACCTATACTTGCAGTGGGCTACAAAACACATGAGGACCCCCTGAGCTTAAAGGACCCAAAGCTATAAAGGCAAAGATACCTCATAGCCTTTTCAGGAGACACTAACTGGATCTACTGGATCTTCCACGCTTCTGAAGCAGAGCGGCTTCCTGTTCCAAGAGACACTATCTCTACCTACACAAAGTACTCAGAGAGCCCAGCACAGCACTGAGTGTCTCTGCTTGCATGATGTGCACCAATGGAAAGTCATCTCCCTTTAGTGTTTGGTAAAAATTTTCCGAGGAGCACATCAAACTGTCATCCTGATTCTTTTTTATTTTTTTGGACAGAGGCAGAGATAAAACCTGTTTAGTTACTCTCATATGATACTGAACTGAAACTACAACAAAAGGCCTTTAAGGGGATGAAGAGATAGTTCAGTGGCTTAAGAACCTGCCTGGTGAACACAAGGTCTTGAGTTCGATCCCTGGTTCAAAAAAAAAGGCCTCTAAGCAGAAGGATAAAGCCAACTTCAATTAAGCCTCTCTAGCCTGAATCCATGTAGTTCAACAAGTCCCATAAAACATTCAAATTCACTTTTGAAAACCAGAAAGACCCGGACTTCTAATGTGGACCCACAAAGGAAGCAACTAATGATCACCAAGTTACTCTGTGAGCAAGCCGGTATGGTACATTTCCACCCAAGGAACAGCTTATGCTAGGGACTAAATGCATCATTTAAGCTAGCTTCACCCTCACCCAATTTCTCTTCTGCTCTTTTATAGTTCTCATGCTAGCTCCATCTCAGCCTATATGCTGTCACTTGCTACAAAACAAATTAACACAGGCTTGGTGGCTTACAACAACATAACTTTATCATCTCACACGTCTTGAGCCAGGATTCTGGTCCTCTTCAAGGATGTGAGTGTGATGGTGGCCACGGCTGGGTTCTCCAGAAACTCAGCGCTGTAGAGTCTGATTCCAAGCTGAGTCGAACAGCATGATGAAGTGTTCTGTGTCATAATTGCTGCAGTGACCTCCTGCCACCTTTACTAGGGCCTAGGTGTTACCAGCAAGTACAAAACATCCTGCTCACACACAAAGGAAGGGGCTTAAACAAAGCCATAAGCATCATGGGGGAAGTGCCATAAGGAACCACTACAGTCTGCCTGCTACAAGGCAGGCTCTTTAAGATTCTAATCAAGCCTTCCAGAAGCACCAACAGAAATAGGACATGAGGGTTGGAGATGCAGCTGAGTGATATAATCTTTAACCGGCATGAATGTTCAATCCCTAGCACCGCAGAACAAAACAAAAAGAATGTGAGCTATTTACACATTAAATTTTCTACTTCCCACATTAGAAAAACCAAAAAGTATATAAAACAATATTACTTTATAGATGCTATGGTGACAGTGAAATATGAGTCCTACCCAAACAATAAAGCTGTCTACCCTGTTTTTTTTTAGTTCTAAATTCAAGTGAAATTACAATTTAAGATTCAGTTCCAAAATTTCTACAAAATTCCAAGTGCAAAGTTGTTCAGTTGTGGTTCTCTTCAATGAATGTAGGGGTGTGTGGTTCTTTGAAAGCTCACTAGCAAATGGGAGATAGGATGGCTAAAGGTGGTAAGACTTAAGTTATGAGAGTGTTTTTTTCAGAAAACCAAAAATCTGTTTTTCATAGGAAATCATCTAGTCCTAACATCTTTTTCTTTTGAAAAATTCATTCTATCTGGACCAAATAACCACATACACACACACACACACACACACACACACACACACACGCACACATACCTGTTCTAAGGACTGAGATGAGTCCCACTCATTATAGGAAAGAAGCACAAGGACACCCAGTCCTGGGAATACAGCATGGCCTCGAGTTTGTTTCCCATGAAGCATTTGTGGTTTTTAAGTTCAACATACCATCGCTTAAATGCTCCTACCATTTGGTTACACCCTGGATTAAACAGGGTTTAGATTGTTACCTGCTGTCCCTGCCTGAGGCAAGCTCAGTATCCTTCCTAGTATGCTTATACAATGCTGTGAGTTGGAGAACATACTATACACGGACCATCACTACATGTATTGTTTATGTTTCAGTAAGCTTACCTGACAAATGTGTAAAGACCTGGATTCAAGCATTCAGACTTGGAGATAACATATTTAAAGAAATTCCTGCCATATTTAGTGCTTAGGGCTCTGAAACTTTGGTAAGTCTTGAAATTCCATCCAAATGAACCTTCACCAAAAGCTAACAAAAGTGTTATATTAAACTGGAGCCATTTCTGATAAGAGAGAAGTTCTTTTATCCTAGATGCTGCCTACCATTCTTAGCTTTCACTTAAGAAGTATAAAGGGAATTAAGCTGGAAATAAATGGTGAGTAGTCATTCACTGTCCTCCAAATGACATTCGGAGTCATGACTGATACTTTATTTGCTTGGAAAACAAATTTGTTCCAGATTGATAAATGAGGGGAAACACAAGTTTCACCTTTGCCATGTATCATTTTACCCAAGGAGAAACAATAATGTGAAAGGAGGAAATCAACAGCAAGGGAATAAACACCCACATGCATGCACACACACAATCACCAGGAACTTCAGTTTACCACACATGCTCAATCACTGTTCCATACCTGGCTTTCCAATTGCCCTCTAATTCTGTCAAATTCTCTTTCCAAAACTTTAGTAATTGACAGCTGCAGCTATTCCAATACCCAAGTCAGGTCTTTTTCAAGGTGAAGTGCCATATTTGTGGTCACATTCATGTATTTCTTAACTGAACAGTGTGTACAATACTGTGTGGTATCAGGCTTCTACCTTTACTGTTAAGTATGTCATTACTAAAGTTTTCAAGTCTGTATCTCTAACCTCATTTTCTGTGCTGGAAATCATGTCCCCAAGTGTCAGTGCCACAGTACCAACCCCATTCCACTTTTGGAGGAGGGAATTGTGTGCCTGACCCTTGCAGTACACAGGAGTAGAGGATATAAAGCACTGACTTTTTGCAAGTACGAAGAAGCTCTGGAAATTACAAATAAGTAGAAGGCAACAAGAGATGGAGCTGCCAAAGATCACATTATCTACCAACACAGCTTTGACAGAAACTACATCTGGATTAAAATTCCTAGGTCAATAAACTGAAACTCCTATGTAATAACAAAATGTACCAGCAAATTCCTACAATTTAAGTTAGCTCTTATTTTTATCTTCATCACAAAATACCATCACCACCAACCAGCACCTTCTTTATAAGAATTTGATGTCCACAAACTACAAACATAATTACAATGCATACTAATGAACTATTTGACAGTTTGCTGACTACCATTTATAGAAACAAATTTACTGTAACATGTCTTTGACAAGTACTAAGTGAGCTTACCTGCATTTTTTATTACAACTTCAGTCACAATTTTAGCAATTGAGCATGTTATCATGTATCTATACACTACAGAATATCAAAGATACTTATATTGAAATCTTTTTCTTTTGGAGAAAAACAAACTCCAAAACTGTAAAACTTATTTTCTATCTTTGTTCAGAGAAAAATAATCATATCATATGGATGCTTTATGTAAATTTTCCTATTTGCATCTTACCTTCCTCATGTAATAAGACATAAAATTAATTCAATTGAGGATTTTCTAAATTGTTCACATACCATAACTCTTTTTAAATTAGCAAGACACATATTGGTCCTGCAGCTAAGAAACCTTGTAAAAGAAATCTTATATGTGCTATGATAAAAATAATGGATTACAAACACATATTTTTTAAAAAGTCATTAACAACTAGAATAAAATCTAAATCAGCTTTAAAAAAAAAACAGGTGACATTATTTTAACTGGCACATTTCCTAATTTGACTGTTGTTCATGTATTTTATTCAGCATGCTACCAATCTATCTGGTAACCACCTTGAAACAATCACAGGGTCAGCCAGATAGCTCAGCGGATTAAAGTGCCTGCTTAGGCAGACCAAAGGGTCAGAGGTTTGATCCCAAGCTTGCCATGCTGGCCCTGCCCCCATGTTTGAGATGGTGTGGTGGTACATGTCTATAATCCCAGCACTTGGGAAGCTGAAAACAGGAGAATCCATACAAGCACGATCTGTGTAGTGAGACCCTGTAGACCCTGAACTATTTACAAAAAAAGAAACAAGTAAGACTTGTTTTTTAAAAAAAGAACTCTTCCTCTTTCAACCAATTCAGTATGTTCACAGAAGGTATAACTACAAGGAAATGAGAAATCTTTTAAAACAAGGATTGTAAAATTTATGCACCCAAAGATAAAGCCGTATAAGTGCTGAGTACACTTCTTACATGACTTGGGAGCCATCCACAGTAAGATGAGTGGGTAGACAATCTTTTAAAAGCTGATTTTCATTTTAATGGCAGAAAGTGAGGTTTTGTTTCCCATTTTGGGGTTTCTCTTTTGCACAAATTTTCTTGAGTTACTCTGAATACAACTGAAAACAAAGACCACGAAAGTATACTAAGCTGCAGTTACATCGATAGCCTGCTACAATCTATTATACAGATACTTAAGGAGTTAACAATGTTCAGGTATGTGTACAGCTCCTGACGTAAGCTTGAAAAAATTAGTTTCATTACTTCTAAACATAAATCATACATTTCTGATTAAATTTCTTTTAGAAATACAGAAGTTACCACAAGAATATAGTAACAACATCATAAAGAAACAAAAGAATGCCCAGAATGTGAGTCTTTCCATGAGATGACTAGTGCAGACTTTTAGAAACTCAGTATAATGACAGAATAGAGTGACATGGATATTAACTCAGATTGCATATGGGCAATGGAGACTCACTGGGTAAGGTACTACAGAATTCTTATTAGTTTCCTTACATGTGGTAATGGTTGAAGTTTTATAAGAGACTGTCTTTCTTTATCTTTATGAGATGCATGAAGGACTAGTAGTTTACAATGTCCCTAGTTTTTTGGGGGTTTTTTATATTTACACAAAAATGTGTATGAGGGCCAGGGAGATAGTGCAGTGGAATAAACGCTTCCCTGCCAAGCACAAAGGCCTGAATTCAATCCCCGGCTCCACAAAAAAAAAAAAAAAAAATGTGTATGAGAGTAGATGGGCACATCTATGCACAAATACAGATTTCTGTGTCTACATATACACTAAGGGTCTGGATGAAGAATATTTAGGTGTCTGAAATATTACTCTTTTGATCTTTCTGTAGGCTTGAAAAATCTTAATACAAAACGTTGTTGGGTAAACATCAGTATAGCACCACATACATAACTTTAGAAAGCCAACTTAGTAATCCTATTCTCCTTCGGCAGCAAAAGGTAGTTATAGGATCTTAAAGAAAATATAGGTACGTTTCTTCTATATATTTTATCCTAAGAAGAAAAACAGTTAATTAACCAAAATAAAACAAAACCCAACTTGTCCCCCAAGAAAAATGAAAAAAGATAAAAAACAAAAGAAAACCACCAGAACACAGAAATTATTACAGGAGTGAAAATTTTAAACCAGTTCAGTTATTAAAATTTAAAAACCTTATAAACAAAAAGTATCATTAGTACTGGTAAGTAAAACAAGGAAATAGATGAGAAAAAGAAAACAGTGATTTTAATGTATAATAGATGAAGGTTTGACCAATTGCACTAATCAACCTCACTTTAGAAAATTTCTGTAATTTTTATAGCTATAGTTCATTACACAGGGCTTCATGTTTTTCATATACCACTCTTATGTTTTGGGAAAAGGGATTCTCAAGCTCAACTAAGTCATATATCATATACAAAATCTGTAATTATCAGAAATGAAGGACAGTGGACTTTTAAGGATTTTAAGTATAAGAAAGAAGAGGTACAGGAAAAAGAAGTTACACATGGGTTTAATATGAAGAGAGTCCTTTGGCATATCAAAAGGTCCCTCACTGAGTAGGGGAGACAGGTAATAGTAAAGAAAGACTACCAAGTTAGAAAAGACTGTAAAATCATATTAAGTATGAATATAAATCACTAGTAGTAGTTTTAGGGCACTCATATTATTACATCCAATGAACCATGAAGTCTCTTGGCTATTTATGCTACACAGTAACTGGATTCAATTTCTTCCACTTAGTATCACCCTTATGGAAACATACCTCAAACTTAATGAAAGAAATAAACAAACAGAAATAAAAATGGCTTCACAGAAGTTTACATCATAGTTAGTTGATTTTATAAATTCTACTCCTTCAAAGTAAGGACATCTATTAATGAAAGATTCCTGCAAAGTGCAACGCAACAAGTTTCAAAGGAAAAATCACTTGTGACCCTAACTGGCATCCTGGTTCCATCCCTGTGGTGTCCTGTGAAAGATGGAAAAGCCAGTGCTACAATTTTCATTGAAAATTTTTCACCTGGCACATTCATTCTTAATAAGTAAAAAGCACAAACTAATATGGTATTGGTTTTAAGTGCTTGTAATTTAAATCTTTACAAGCCCAGTAACTGAACAGGTAATGAAAAATTGTTTATGAGTTGTAATAAAGGTGTGGTTGTGGGTTTGGGTTTTTTGTTTGTTTGGGTTTTGGCATTTCACCATTCTTTTACTTTCATAGGGCAAAAAAAAAAAAAAAGAAAGAAAGAAAATATTTAATTGATTTTTTTTTTTTTTTAGGCAGAACCAGGGATTGAACTCAGGCCCTAGTGCTTTCCAGGGAAGTGCGTATTCCACTGAGCCATCTCCCCGACCCTTTAATTGATTTTGTAACATGAAGGATATCAAAATTCAAATGCTAAG
Organism: Ctenomys sociabilis; assembly: GCA_004027165.1. Classification (NCBI taxonomy): domain Eukaryota; kingdom Metazoa; phylum Chordata; class Mammalia; order Rodentia; family Ctenomyidae; genus Ctenomys; species Ctenomys sociabilis. Next base: position 130,485 of record PVKA01000670.1, on the reverse strand, counting down.
GGCATCTAGTCGTAAGCAAAAATTTAGCATAACAGAAAAATACAATATGACTTGGGAAAACTAGATTGATTAAAACATAATAAAAAAATAGAACAAAGAGATTATAATCTCAAAAATGTGTATCAAAAGTAATTTATAAAAGTACTTAAAGAATGGAATTTGAATGGAAATTTTAAAATTAGTTTTTGAGGATACTGTTCTTTAAACTCAGGAAAATACAACATCAGCCTAAAACTCTTGATTAAAGATGGTGCTTTAAATCTGAACCTTTGAAACCAGTCATCATTAAGATTATCTATTGAAGATGGAGTCATCTGCTAAACAATCCACCTAATTGCAACAATCTTAGAAAATACAAATCAAACTTGCATTTATAGTATAAAACCTGTTAAATTAACTCATTAAAAATGGTACTCAACTCTTCAGTTTTTTAAAATAATGGTGCTAAAATTGTAGCAGCGTACAACCAAGGAAATTATAAATATTTATGATTAAAACATCAGTGAAAAACATTTTTGTATGAATTAAAAGAAACACAATCATTCATTCAAAAATACTCCCAAACATGAGCCAAAGTTATTCCATCAGAACTTGAAAGGGCAATGAGCAGCCCAAATGCTAGTCTGAAAGGAAACAATAAATACATAAATTGAAAGGCAAACCCAGGAATATGAGTTACTACGAAAGATCTACTATTATCCATTTTAATGAAGAATTAAAGAATACAATGTGTTAAAGATGTATTTAAAAGACTACTACTAGTAAGTTGGACAGATGAATCAAATTTTGTTTCTATCCTAAATAATTACAAGAGACAGAAAATGTAGTGTAACACATGTTTTCTTTCAAGTTTAAAACTTTCTACCCATTGCCTCTATCTTTGGTGTCACTGCCACCAACTGACACAGTATACAGCTCAGAAACCTAATTGCTATCTTCAACTAGGAAAAAAGAAATAGACATTATTTCTTTAAAAAGAAGATGTAAAGAACATGATTCTACTTAATTTTGTCTCATGGTCCCACAATATCTGAAATATCATGCCAAAATGGAAGCTTAAAGGGGAACATTATCATTTGTATACCTGCACCAAAAATTTAGCTACTGTACGCTGGTGTGATGACAGCCAGGAGTACGGAGGCTACAGAAAAAAAATGTAACATATGTGAGTGTAGTTCACAATTAGTAAAATAGTAAAAGGAAGATTAGACAACAATGCCTTCACATGAATATGCTACAACTTTGTTCTCTTGCAGTTAAAAGGATAATTATCATAAATTTACATCAAACATTAGGAAACAGAGTAGTTGTCATGATTAAAATAAAACCGCAAAGTAAATTAATTTAACACAGTGTTAAATATATTCACATGATCACCACTGTGATTCCAATGGCCACTAATGAAGTTATATATCAATATATGTACATAACATATGCCACAACAGTTTTTGTAAGTTTGACTTTTTGCAGACCAGATAATTTCACGAGACAAATAATCCTGTATCAGTGCTTCATATGATGAAAGGAATTAAATGTTGTAAGTAGTTTCATTCCTCTGGGGGAGAAGGAGAGGTGAACCTCTAAAATGTCTGTGCAAATCGGAGTTTTACCTTCTTAAATATTTGAATTTGTTGACCAAAACAGATTCCTATAAGCCAAAGATAAACAAATCTTAAGATACTAATGGATCTTGTAACATTGTCAGCGGCATTTAGCAGGTGTTTGCCACAAAGCAGAAAACCAGGTCCTATAGCAGAGCCTTCTGAGAGTAGGGTTGCTGTGGCTGAGGTGGCTGTTGGCTGGCTCCTGGCTGAGGCAGGGTGGACGATGTTAAGGTATAGTTTGGCACCTGGGACATACTAGCTCCTGCGTTCTGGTAGATTGTGACATCAGCAGTTGCAGCAACAGCAGCAGCAGGAGGAGGACTATACATTGCAGCCTGGGTAGGATAGGTAGCTCCTTGAACAGAACTGACCATTGCACTGTGGATGAAGAAAAACACCCAATGAGCTAAATACTGCATTATACAACCATTTGGAGAGACACAGAAAAGCTACTTATCAAACACCTTTTCATTTAAATTCATTTGATAGATTTTATTAAATGTTTATAATGTATCAAACACTGTTATTCTAGAAACTGAGATGTTGTAAACAAAACAAGTCTCTATCACTGTGGACCTTATACTTGAGTAGGAAGAGGATAACACACTTGTAATGCATAAACAAGTTATAACTATGAAGAAAAAAGCACAGTAGGGAAGACCAAAAGTACTTGGCACAGAGGATTCTAACTAACTAGGAGGTTAATCCTGAGTGGTGGAGAAGGCTTTTCCAAAAAGGCAACATTTAATTTTTTTTTTTTTTTTTTTTTTTTTTTTTTCGGAACCAGGGATTGAACTCAGGCTCTTGTGCTTTCTAGGCAAGAACTTATTCTACTGAGCTATCACCCTGGCCCAAGGCAACATTTAAGCAAGATCATAAAAGGACAGGGTCATATAAATTATCCAGGAAAATAAATTTCAGGCCACAAAAAAGATTCATGTGAGAGAGAAAAAGCCAGGTAAGTTCAAGGAACAGCAAGGGGGTCACAGGATTACAGCAATGAGCATGAGAATGTCAAAACGGTAAGCAGTAGAATTAAGGGGGAGGTGTCTCAGAATATATAGCATCTTGAAGGCGTTCTGAGATGGACAGAGACTGGCTGGTTTTGAGAAGGGAGATGTGATGATTTAGGTTCTAACAGGCTCTCTCTGAACAAGAACAGAAGGAAGAATGCTAGAGGCTATTAGATTTTCCCATATGACAGCTGACAGGTGGCCAGAGCCATAGTAGAGACAGGAAAAAAGGGTCAGTTTTGGAGATACTCTACTTGAAATTGGTTGCTAAACAAAGCAGCCTTAAGTTTTATAACTGGCAAAAAAAAAAAAAAAAGGAAGCTGAGAGCCTATTTACTGAGGAGAAAACTACAGGAACACAATGGACTAGGCTGGGAGGAATATGGGAAAAATGAAAGAATAGTTTTTTTTCCATGGTAAGTGAGACCCTGAATAGAATAGATAACATAGGCAATCAGCTGTTCAAGTCCATTTAGGAGCTATCAGCAGGTGTGATGTCCAGGGCTACGAGAGGTCTGAGGAACTAACTGCTAACACAGAAAAGCAGTCCACAGAGCAAGCCCTAGGCATCCTGAAATCAAGAAGCTAGAGGTACCAGGTAAAGGAGACTGTGAAGGAGAAGCAGTGAGGCAGAAGGAAAACTAAAAGGCAGCGATCATGGCCAGGGAAAAAAATATTTCCAAAAACAAAAGAACTAGACTTATTACACAGGGTAGGAGAAATAACTGACTAGAGGAGCTGGCAGTAGAGAAATCACCGATGTTCTTGACAAAATTCCAATGGAATAGTAAAGACAGAAGTCTCACTTCTCTTATTTTCCTAAAAATACAGAAGAAATATGAGAGACTTTTTAGGGGTTGGGGAGATAGCTCAGTGGCCTTAGTGCCTGCCTGCCAAGTACAAGAACCTGGGTTTGATCCCCAGTACTGCATGCCATGCTGGCCTGGGAAACCAGGGTGCACTGTGCTGGCCCCGAAACCAGGTGTGGTGGTGCACACCTATAATTTCAGCGCTGGGGAGGCTGAGACAAGAAGATCACAAGTCTCAGCTGCGTAGCAAGACTCTGTACCAAATGAATAAGAGTTTAAAAAAAATGTTTTTTAAAGAGGCTTTTTGTATACCTATCACCCTATTTATCAACTATCTAGACCACTTCAGGTAACATGTGATATTATATGGGGTTTATGGGGTTTGATCCTACCAACAGAGTGAAGCTATTTATGTCACCTGTGAAGAAAAGTGTTCATTCCAACACGTGCCTTTTGCCCTAGCACAACCTTGAGACAGTTAGCCTGCTGACCTGGCTCATTCCCCCATTTTCACTAAGATGCCATCCTGCTTTCCTACTGCCCCTGTATGCGACAGCACACCTGCCCCTTTTCCTCCCTGGCAGCTGCCTTTGTGCTTATCTGTACACCCATATACTATGATTACCATAAGAGTCAGAAGTGAGATTCGCTCACCTTTACAGTCACACTGTATGATATAGTTCTATGCTGGATAGGGACTCAGTTAATGTTTGATAAATGTTTAAGCATTAATGATTACAATTTCCAGCTTTGCAAAGACTGACAAAAATTTAAGTATATATAAATGTGAAATATAGATATGTATAAATAATAAAAATGTGTTTAGGGGCCAGGGAAATGGCTCAGTGGAATAAGTGCTTCCTGGCAAGTGAAAGGACCTGAGTTCAATGCCCAGTTCCACAAAAAAAAAAAAAAATGTGTTTAAATGGGGAGGAAAACTGCTAGCAGAGCAAGTCTAAATTAAACCCAGGAGTGAAGGTCAGGGTAAAATATCTACTTGCATTAGTGTCCTGCATATATGACTCAAGCTTTCTAGTTATAACTCAGAGACAATGATGACTTTGTAGCTGTCTTTGACAGGTAGTTGTTTCTGTTTTTAAGTGTCCACTTCATACCTAGAAGCCTATTTCTTATTCTTTTACATATAATTTTGATGTTAGATTTACTACTTTATCAGACTTCTCTCATCCTAGGTCAACCTTTCTACTCACTGAAAATGGAGGCAGTGATACAGTTTCCAACAGCCACCAATGGTGATGGCTGACCAAGGTACTTTACAGATACACTGTAGTAACAAGGAACGGCATGGAAGCAATCCATAGTATAAGCAGAGAGGCAAAGTCTGGAAGGACTAGTATGCAGCGGACATCACTGCCAGCACCTTATCAGTCTGATAGGAAGAGAGTTACAGACAAGGACTGAAGGATGAGTGGCCTTTGGTAGCATGTTAAGGAACTTAATATAAAGATCATAAAGGAAGGGGCTAATGGGATTAAAAATAAGATATTTTAAATGTATGTAATAATTTCCCAAATGAACTTCACTACACTATATTATTAACATGCTCTAATAAAAAATAAATCTTTAAAAAAGAGCTTTAAGTAACAGTATAGAGATTCACAGGGCAAGACTGTAAGCCAGAGGACCTTGTAAATAAGGCATGAAATGAGTTTCTTACTATAAGATGAAATGATAGTAATGGAAAAGAGTTGTTCAGAAAATTAAATAGGGCTGGCAAGATAGCTCAGCGGTCTAGAGCGCCTCCCAGGGACCGCGGTTCGAGCCCCAGCACCACATGCCATGCCAGCCCCTCCCCGCAGGGCCGGCTGAGCTCACACCCCACCCCCGCGAAAAAAGAATCCGTGATGTGTAGCGAGCCACTGTAATAAATAAAGGAATTTTTAAAACAAAAAAAAAAGAAAATTAAATAATTGTGTACATGGCTGACATGGGGAGAAAGTACAGAACACAGATAAGAGACAAAAGGATTGTATGAAACGTAAGGCTACACCCCATGCCATAGTGTGATGGGGGAATTGTAAACTGAAATAAGGAATAGAATATAAAGTGAGAGTGTAGTGAGAGCTAATACTCATGGTATGGTTAGTATGGGGCAGGGTCTGTATTATTTGCACCATCAATTATCCTTTCTTATGTGTTGCACTATAAAATACAAAGTTACAACTAAAGTCAATTTTCATATCATTACTTATATCAGGATGGACCACAAAATTGTACTAATTAGGCATCAGCTCTGCAGCCAAAATGCCTGGTTCTGAATCTTAGCTGAGTGGGTTACCTCCTTCATAGAAGCAATAAATTAGTAAGGGTAAGCATAAGGCACAGTGCCTACCATACGTTAAACACTCTGTAAATGTTAGCCTCCCTATTATCTTCCTTCTTAAGGTCACTTCAGGATACCAGATGGGACAAGACAACTATGCCTGAAAAATTCCTAGGCACCAAAAGGAGTCTCAGGGGATGAGTGCAATACTGAGGACAGTAAGTACTCCTGGGAAAGGCTCCAGGAGTTCTGCCCGTGCCACCTTGACATCTTTGCTATAAGTCAGAATGCTAAGACTGGTAGAATGTACCTAGGTAAACTCTTAACCTACTACCTACTGTCTCAAGGGAACAAAGCTTAGATCTCCATTAATTCAGAAAGGACATTTACATAAGCAATAACCACTGAACTTCACGGCAGACAACATTATGAATAAACACCAAAAATAACTGGACCTGCCATCTCAGGCAGCTATCTGCCGCAGGCAGCGCAGAAGCACAGATTCTTGTGCCTTCTTTCAAATAGTGTCTTCTACAATAAAATTAAATTCTGATACAGGTCAAAAAATATGAAAATATTTTCTTTTAAAAAAGTTCAGATTATATATTCCAATAAGATAATTTAGTGGGGAAAATTATATATTTACTAGATTTGTTAAAGACATTATCAAGTATCACAGACTCAAACAACAAAAACCCTTGATAGGAATATAAAAAAACCACAAACACCAAAATACAGCTTAGCAAGTCAAACCAACTGGTCCTCTCAACACCAGAGGGCTTTCTGGAGAACCCACCCAACACCACAAAGAAAGCCATCTGCCTGCAGGCAACTGACAAAAGTAATAGCACCAACTCTAAACAATATCAATAATCCAGTTACTTGGGGTAGGAAGCTGGGGTCTGCTGAGTAGGAAGGGCTGGGCTGGCAGATGGAGGAACTGTGCTTTGACTCAGAGAAGACAGCTGCTCCGGGGGAAGACTGTAGCTCTGCAGATGGCTCATCTGTGTACTTCCTGCAACCAGGTAAGCGCCACTCTGAGGTGGCCCGGGATAGACCTACAGCAGCCAATGAGAAAACATACGCCCTTAGGAACTTTGAACACACTTCCTTTTCTTTCTTTTTTTTTGCGGCAGGGTCTCAAGCAGTTCAGCTGGCCTTGAGCTCACTTTGTAGCCCAGGCTGGTCTCTAACTTGCAATGATCCTCCTGCCTCAGCTTCCTGAGTGTTGGGATTACAGGTGTGCACCATCACTCATTTTAACATACTTTCAAAACTGGCTCTGTGGAGAAAAATTATTCAAGTTATTGCTATCCCAAAGGATTTTACAAAAAGACACTTTTAAATGACATGAACTATTGATTTTTGTTTTCAATCAATGAATGGACTCTTATTTATCTCCAAAGGGAAGCATTAAAGGATTTTACCTTGAAACTCTGTGTTAATATAATTGATTTTTCATTAAATACATTTAACATTTTCTACACTGATATTTTAAAAGAAACCCCAAAGGGTATTTAAGAAGTATGAGTTAAGTACTTTATGATCAGAGCCTAAATTAATTCGCATGTTTAAAAGTGAAATATATTAGCCACTGAGCAAGCTAACTTCCTACAGCAGGGGTCAGCAAAGTTTCTTATAAAGAGTTTGATGGCAAATATTTTACGTTGTTAGTGACATAACTACTTCTACAGGTATAGAACACATCTAAATGAATAAACAAAAAACAGCAAGTACATTCTAATAAAAATATTATCTAGAAAAATAAAAATAGGGAAGGCTGGATTTATTTGCCCATTCCTCTATCTAAAACTTCTATTTTTTTAATCTAAAGATTGAAGTTTTAAATACTCAAACGTCTTATGTTTTTATTTTCTGTAGTATTCATTACCAACAGTTAAAAAGAACTTCCATTTGTCTATGTGGTAAGACCAGTTAAGACAGTAGCAACCACCAAGAGACAAGAACAATAATCATCTTATGTTTCTGTTAAACGCTAACAAACTTAACACACACCAGAATCCAAAGGGTATAATGATTCTGTAACACTGCAAACACATCTGTACCAGTCCTTACAACTATAGCTCACTGTTCTTTGCAAACTGAGTGAAAGTTTGGTTATTTGAGTGAAAACTGAGTTTCAATGTTTGGTTATTTGTCTGACTCCAGGTAGATGAGAAAAGTACTTCCTGGCCTCAAACTTCTCAGGCTAGGCTGTTTACCTCTAGGATGCTACGCTTCCTTTCAGGGGAATGGGCCATGGGAAAAAATATTCTGAACAAAGTCTTTGGCCAGTGTAAGTGCACAAAACAGAGTTCTCCAGCTGATTACGCTTTATAACCAGAACATGCAATATTTGCTTGAAATAAAGAAAAAGGCTCTATATTTGCATTATATGCATTCTAATATAAAGGAGGGGGAAAATTCAATATTAAGGTGGCTTTCAAAAATATACACAAATATTGTATTTTGTTGGTTAATAGTTTTCAACTCATTCTTTTCCACTGCATTTAAGTTTCCCTTTTAAGAATAAATAGAAGGTCATTAGATGGTTAAGAGAAGTTTTTTATTTCTAGAAATGGTTTTAATTTGTAATTTTTTAAAAAATATAGTTGATTGGGGGAACTACCCGCTTGGGCCCCCCTCTTGTCCCTCTCTCAGGCAGGAGTTTTCTTTCCCTCAATAAATAAATTCTGCTCATGAGGCCAGGGAGATGGCTCAGTGGAATACGTGCTTCCCTGGCAAGCGCAAGGGCCTGAGTTCAATCCCCAGTTCCACAAAAAAAAAAAAAAAAAAAAAAAATTATATATATATATATATATATATATTTGATTTGATTGAGATATGTTTGACACAGAAAATGCTGTAGATATTCACCATGTCCAACTCAATAGGCTGGGAGGCAAGCACACGCCCTCCAAGCCCAAGCTGCAGGCTGTGAGAAGCAAACGCCTTGGGGGCTCCCTCTCCCCCACCCATGTTTTCTTTTTGGGATAAGAACATCTAAATTAAGCAGCTCACTCTAAAAACACCCTGCAGGGGCTGGGGAGACAGCTCAGGGATTGGAGGATGCACTTGCTTGGCAAGCGCAACAACCCAGGCTGGATTCTGGGTTCCACATGCTGTGCCAGCCTGGACAATGCTGGCCCACCCAAACCAGACTTGGTGACACATGCCCATAATCTCAGCACTGGGGAGAGCTTTGCAGGGAGACCTTGTACCTACCTACCTACCAACCAACCAAATGAATGAATGAATGAATGAATGAATGAATGAATGAATGCTGTGCACTCTGAAGAATTCAGCAATAATCAGAAATTTGACTTAAATCAAGATAACTACATATGAAACTCGAAAAAATATAGATAGTTGGCCCTCAACTTTAAAGATTCTGATTCAGTTGATCTAGAACAGAACCAAAGTGTATTGTTTTGAAAAAAAACTTGATGAGAACTTGCACTGGCTATGGCTGTTTAACAGCAAGCAAAACAGAAAATGATGTACTTGGCATATTATACACTGCATTCATCACCCCCCCAAAAAAATTAAGTTTTATTTCCACTCTAAACATTACTTTCACAGTTTCACATTCCACAAAGATGCCTCTACTCTCAATAACTTCATATGCATTAGAGCACTCAAAAGAATAGCGTTTTAAAAGCACACCTGCGCACCCGCCACTGCAGCTGGTGGTGTGTAATACTGCTGGTTCTGTAACTTTGCATACATGGAATACATCGGATCTTCATTCATTAACTTTGTATACAATGAAAGTGCTTCCATCACTTTGACATTCAGTTCAGAGAGTTCTGAATGCTTTCTGAAACACAAAACAGTAATTTGAAACATAGCTGTTCATGTAAGTGATACACTGTTCTAAATATTAATACATCAAAATGTGAATAACCAAAAATTAACACTAGAAGACTATTAAATACTTAACCTGTGACAAAATATGTTCTATTTTAGCTCAGAAGCAGCCAGCCTGCTTAAGGTTGACACACTGTACTTTATCTTGAAATAGGTAGGCTTTCCATGGTTTGTGTGTGGGTCTGTGATACAGTAATAGGAAAGCTGATCATGCTATCTCTTAGTTTTAAAAAGACATAACAAGAAAGGCCAAAAAGTTCTTACTTCTAAAAAAAAAAAATCGATGAGCCCAATTCTTCACATTTAGTTGAAAAGGAGAAAATAAGGAATGGTTCCTTTGGAATATATTTGTAATTATCTCTTGGTGGTGGTGATGGCAGAACTACAGACAGAACTCAATGCTTTACCCCGAGCTACAGCTCCAAATTCTTAGAAAATAATTGATTATGCTACTATTTTATTTTTGGACACAGTCTTGATAAGCTGCTCAAGCCAGACATAAATTTGTGTCCCACTTTCCTAGACTGCTAGGATTACAGGTGTACCACCATGCCCAACTTGAAGTAGCTTTGTTTCAAAAGGTAGATATAACCCACTCTACAGATTACAGAGATAATTTCAGGGAATAAGGGACACAAATAAATATAATACATGACACTTTACCTATCAATATCTTCCAGCTTTTCATCAATGAGAGGTCCCATCTGGTGACACATTGCTAAGATGACAAGAATTGAAGACAAGAAAACAACAAAAAATAAAACTGAGAAACATATAATTAAAGAAATAAAAGGCTTTATTTGGAATAATACAAATTATATTACCTAACTTTAGTCAACAACTCAAAATTGATTTTCTTAAAGTATAATGATGACAACTTAACCAAAAACATTGATCTCCAAATTTAAACTTTCATTTTACATGCTGAGTAAGCATGTTGAGTAAAATATTTAATTTGGATTAAAAAGTATAAAGAATACAGGCTTTACCCAAGGTTTATTTGACCTAATAAAGCTAGGTCAAATAAAGTGAAAAATGTTACATTTGTAAGATCATTCTCAAAACTCATTCTTTCCTGTATAGCAGGTATAATTATTCTTTGTCTTTGCAAAATAAACAAAAAACTACACTGACCTTCAAGATGCAGCAGTTCTGGTAGATCTGGCTGGTTATCACTGGGATCTGTACTTTGCAACATCTGTAGCAATTGGTCCATTTTATCCTACAGAAATTAAATAGTTAACACAAAAAGCATCCAATCTTAATGAAATGTTATAGTTTATTCTGTTAACCAGATGATGAGTATAAAACTTTCATAATTTATAGTTATGAAGACTTTAATTGTACTTATGTTTTTAGCTCCCAAAATTCTCTTTACTATCATATGAAGTTAGACCTGGAATATTTTTACTAACAGAAATTCTCTTAAATTAGAAGAAACAGAGCCTCATTTACACTTATAACATGTGAGTTCTTCCATCCCTTATATCATACTAAAGGATTTCACTTTGTCAGAAGCAGCTATAGTTTAGCCACACAACAGGTGTGACACTCCTCTAAAGACGGCTTGCTATGACTAACAACTTGGTTATGACTTCTCCCCAGTGGTGAATGCAGCTGTTTCAGTAAGGTAGAGCTCAGCTCAATTACAGCTGTTCTTGGAAGAAGGGGTATAAGGATTTACTCTGTTTTCTTCCCACCAATGCTTCAGTTTTTCATTAAAAGGGGAAAAATTTGCAGTATCTATATTCTCCCAAGTGCGAAAGGCTATAAGGTATCTCACACTTATGACTCAGGTCTATTTCAGAATCTTTTGTTGTAAGGATCGAAAGAATAAAAGCATCATATAAACATATGTATTGTATAAGTGCATACATATTTTTAGATCAAACTAGTTCTAAGATACCAAAGTTCAACTAAAATAATCACAAAAGTTTCCCCATGCATACTTTTTGCACAGTTAGAGGCATAATAATTAAAGACTACTAAGTCCAAGAAAAGCAGCAATTCAAAATAAAAAAAAATAATTTTTTGAAGGAAAAGTTTGAGGATGAATTAATCATTAGGAGTAAAAATATGTCTTTAAAAAATCAACTCAAATTCTGCATTTTGAAATGGATACTGCTTTGCAAATGATTCACCATTTTAATTTTAAAAAGTCTACAAAAAAGAAGTACTATCATACTTCATATGATAGTAAAGAAGTTTGTGTACAGCCCAAAAAAAGGTAAAATGAGAATGGTAAGTCAACTAGCATTTGGGTAAGCTGTTCTGTTTGTTTAGAGAATATTATTTGAAATTATTTGCTGCCAAAGAAATGGGGTTTCTTACAGAGCACCAGTCTGTCTAAGTGGATTTCTTTCTGTGATGCAATCTCACCTAACACAATCTTTCCTAACCCCGCTGGACCCTTTGGCTTGTCACAGTCTTCTAAACCCTATTTCTCTAAAAGAAGCATCTTCAAATCATCTCCTTCTATCTCTTCTAAAAGAATGCTCAAAACCTATAAAGCCCTTCACATATTTTAAAGATGACTTCTCATTTTTTAGAAGTTTTAATATGTTTCAAAGGATATGATTTCTAGGACATTATATAAGAAAGTTATATTCATCTAAACATATCCAAAGTAACTAAAACATCATATCTAATTACACTCACCATTACTATTTTAAAAAGTCTGGGACAGGGGATGTGACTCAGTGGTACAGCACTTACCTACAAATCCCTGAGTTCACCCCAGAATTACAGAAAAACAAATAAAAAATCAGTTTCTGTTAGAAACTTCAAATTGCTTATTTTTTCTCCCCAAATTCAATACAAACGGTTCCAGCAATATTAGTGAATTCTTCCAATATTTTAAACTTCGTGCTGGAATCATAGTGGCCTATCACTTCTATATCTTTATTATCTACTCACTAATAATTTATTCTGTTCCTCTATTTTTTTGGTAGCAAAATATATAAGACCAGCTCAGTTGTGTTACCCAGTCAGTAGAGTCATCATTTTCCTAATGCCAACACCAATATGTGAAATTGTGCCTGAACATTTTTGTGTTATTAGGGGAAGCACCACAGTAAGCTCATCAGTGTAGGCGAGGGGCAGAGCTGTTTTCTATACAGCAGAAGAGGGAAATTACAAGAGAAAAGCAGAACAAAAAAGGACAGATGGTGGCAGCGAGTGTGCTCAGGTGGGTAAATTTTAGGATAAAGCACTCACAGAAAATGAGGACCTGAAAAGATTCTGCTAAAATGATTTATAGCAGGGGCTAGCAAACACTTTCTGATAATGAAGACTTAGAGCACTATAGGCGATATGATCCTCTCCTACAAAGTTCTGCCCATGTAGTGAGAGACATAGAAGTATGTAAACAAATGTAGTGTTCCGAAGTTGAACTGGAGGTGATATTTTGTATGGCTTGCTAGCTCCATAATTTGATACTGTACTGTTAATTTGACAGTTACATTAATATTATTTGAGGGTTGATGAGATAGGACTAAGCGCCTAATTTTAGGCAAGTGCAGGGACCAGGATTCCATCCCCAGTACTGCATGTTGCACTGACTCCACCCTTGCATGCTAAGCTGTTGACTGAATCTGGGCATGGTGGTGCATGCCTGTAATCCCAGCACTTGGGGGGCTGAAGACAGGAGATTCACTATAAGTTCGAGCTGCATAGTGAGACCCTATACCAACTGAAAAAAAAATAAAAATAAAAATAAATAAATAAATATATATATATATATATATATATATATATATATATATATATAATTTGAAAAAGTACTAAGTAACCAGTTTAATCTTCATTTCCTTATATATAATAATAACAGAGGTTTTAATAAAGTTTTGGTAGACAGGAGATATTAACTTAATTCAAGAAAACCTGAAGTTTAAATCATAATGACATCTAAGTTTCGGTACTACTATCTAGCTCCGAAGATTATGCACCAAACTGCCATTAAACTGACAATGTATTTTCAAACATTACCACTGAAAACATGCATTGTTTTAGATATGACAATGACATATGCAGACATTTAACATGATATTAGCATAAGCATAAGTACCCAAAAGCACTCCATCCAAGGAGGAATCATGATTCAGTCCCATGAAATGTTTTATGTAGCAGTAATTTAATGGCAACTTAATATTTAGAAACAGTAATTTGTTTTATTCACAGAACAGATAGTCAGTAATACCTTTCTCAATAATGAGCAAATAATTCTAAAGTACAAGGAGAAACAGGTACTTTCAAAATATCAATGTGAGCATAAAAATCTCACTTTACATAATAATTTTGGCAGTATCTATTAACACAGAAAACATACAGATCCATCAACTTGACAGTTCCATTTTTGGATATCTACAGAAAGTGATAATTGCAAAAAGTCTCATTATGATACTGTTTGCAATACACCTGCAGTAAAAACTGGAAACATCCACAAGTGTAAGAGAGTGATTAAACTATAAGTCCATTCTGTGAAGTACTAGGCAGTGGGGATAGGTGCAGGCCTTACATTTGTGAAGCAAGCATTCTACTGCCAAACTCTACCCAGAGCCCTGCGCAAGAGGTCCTGACAAGAGTCAGAATGGGACTGTGGAAGTGTCAGGAACACTTTGTATTGGCTGAATTTTTATAATAAGAAAATACAAGATTACTCAAGCAGCTGTTTTAAAAGAAATCACAGACATTGCAACTTGAACACAAAGTAAATCATTACCACCAAGGAAATTACTTACTTCATCAATAAAAGCTGGTTCTGGCTCGGGTTCTATTGTCTCTACCTGAACATCGTCATTAAATTGTACTGTCTTCTTCTCTGTCTTAACTGTAAAAGATGTAAAAATTACCTTTTCCATATAATAAGTATAAAATTATACTTCAAATGCTAAGTTGGAAATCTAAGATAAAACTTAAGATTTATTTTTTTCATTTACTCCCCTTGAACAGACTCAATTTATAGCATTAGGCTAACAGAACACATGCTAAGAAAATTCTTAATATTTTGTCAAATTTTTTAATTTTCCCTCTAAAAGTTTTAGGGATTCCATGAGACTTTAGTGAAAAGTTATGCTTCTAAAACAAAAATTAATCGTCAAGTATATAAGAGTTCAGTATATTGATGGGAAATAAAAGTTGTATAATAGTATTCAGTGAACTCTGTACTTTTTTTTCTTTCTTTTTTTTGGTACAGGGTCTCACTATGCAGTTAGATTCATAATGATCCTCCTGTTTTTAGCTTCCCTAGCAGTGGGATTACAGGTGTGCACCACCACACCTGGACTCCATGGCCAGCTTAGTGCATGTGGTATGGGGATCAAATCCCAGTCCCTGACCTTGCCTAAGCAGGCACTTATTCTGCTGAGCTATCTTACCAGTCCTCAATTCTGTACTTTAAAACAAATTATCTTCTTAAATTATTTATTAATTCTTTCAAGGATACATCTCATTTGATAGAAATACCACACTATTTCTATATTGGCAAACTGAAAATCAGTTCTCTGCTCTTTAGCAAGCCACCTAGATGGCACCAAGACAGTAACATCTCTGCAAGATGTCACCTGCAAAGAACCCTGCAAATGGTCTGATGGGCCCTAAATTGTGTAATCTCCCACATCAACATGGATTTTCCAGCTATTTTAGACTTTGAAATGACAAAAGAGTAATTAAGAGAATGGCAAACCAATGGACAGAAACTCAACTCTTGTTTACTAATGCAATTTTTAAAAACCATTTCATATAACTAGTAAATATAAGATTATTAATAAGGTGCTACCTGATAACAGTAAGAAGCACAAGCAGTTCTAAAGGACTGAACTCACTTTCTGTATTTTTTCTTCCCTCTATGAGATCACTCAGAATTCATAAAAATATCACGAATCAAAGCAGAAGGGGAAATGTCAGTGGCAGAATCAGTGAAGAGAAGTATTTTCTACACTATCATTGTTTGAAGAATATTCCTTTTCTACAAAAGAATCTCAAGATAAATTTAACCTGATATGAAAATTTTATAAATAAAGTAGATTACAAAGATCAAAAATGCTTTCACAAGAGAAAACTCATAAACAGTAAAGCCTGGATTTGAATCCAATCTGCTATGCTCTACTGCAAACCCCTCCTGCAGCGTGGCCTGCAATTTTACTCTGAGCACAAGAAGTCCTGTCACCTAAGTATTCAATGTTGTGTCCACATAAAACAGCAGTGGTTTAATTTCCAACATAAGGACTATATTCATGCCATTTGAGTCAGCATAAAACAAAACATTCTACACAAAAGTTTCAGTTAATTCATTGGCCTATCACAGGAAAATGCCATCTGCTACAGGTAATTTTGTGTTTTTTGACTATTACCCATAAGTAGACATGGCAGATTTCAGATAGCTGATGATGTGAATATTACAGCTTTTTCTTATGTCAACTAATACATGTATGCATGGTATATAAACTAATGGGATAATACATTTAAAAATATGGTTTTTTTATACCTTTTTGTCCCCAAAACAAATTAGGGTACACATTTCTACTTGACAGGTTAAATGAAGTGGGTTTCTCTTCCCTCTAAAAGAATAACATGACGAAATCATGTTGCATTCATCTTCCAAGCTTGAGAAACACGGCTGCATTACTTAATCTCCGCTCCTCCTGCTTCTCTTTTAGATTGTCCAGAGTGAAATACATGACTACTAGACTTCCATTAAAGCTGCACTGTCATTTGTAGAAAAAGATACAATGGCTATGCGTTCTTCATGAGATCTGGATCTTATCTGAGCAGACTTTTTGTCCAAAACAATTCTAAATTTCCCAAAACTAATCCAAGGATGAAAGAAAGCCACATAAATGCACAAATGCACACAACACTACTACAGTCTGATAATTTAAAAAGCTAGCACAGTACAGGAGATAAGGCTCAGTGGTAAACCCTTCCTAACACTTGCAGGGTCCTGGATTCATCTCACAGTACATCAACAGGACAGGACAGGGCAGGGCAGGGCAGGGCAGGACAAGAAACAAGCTAAAATCCTCCACAGGGTATGGTGGTGCACATCTCTTAATCTCAGCACTCTAGGAGGCTGATGCAGAAGGATCACATGAAGACAGCCTAGACAACATTTGTGGCTTAGCAAGATCCTGTCTCAAGATTTAAAAAAAAAAAAAAAAAAAAAAAAAATTTTAAAAGGCTAGGGATATAGGTTAAAAGTGAAGGCCCTGTGAGTAACCCCCAATTACCCTACCCACCCAACACACACAGAGCACACTATACAGTGCCATTTAAACAAAGTTATACATATTTCTGAATTCTAAGAAAAAAAGACCTTGATAAGAAGTACAGATATCAGGAACCTGTTTCTATAAAGGTAAGATAAAGACTGCCTATAACTGTGAGAAGACCGTGCTTTACTAAAGATCTCTAATTTCTAGCTTATTAATGCCTTCTCTTTACAGAGAGGTGAAGCCCCTTTGCTGCCAACACATATTGTGTGTCATTCTTCCAGTAAGTACTTAAGTAGTACTAGATCATGTGGGGAAAGAGGGCCAAGGAAAAAAACCTCTCTTCAAATTCTTGTGAACTAAGTAAGAACCAATCATCTTATGGTTTATAACTTTCTTTTGATCTCGCCTATTTTACAGTGCATAAAATGATATAAGATATTCTGCAATGGAACTGCAACCTACTGATATACATAAAAACTTGAAAAATCTGAAACCTTTCTATTAATAATACCAATCTTTCTAGGCTGCTACAGGCTCTTCTGTTTACTTAGATAGAGGGAGAGTTTGACTTAAATCTTTTTGATAACTCAAAGCTCACCACTGTGAAGATTCACTTAGGTGCAGTTAACTGTCTCCGAATACTTTAAGGGAAATGGTAAGTTACATCTCCTGCAGCTAGCGTGAATGCACTAATCCCAGTTTTCCTCTAATTTTGCTCCATTTCTGGAAATGAATTTTCCTAGAAATAAACCTTTCATTTTTAGTTCATTCCTCCTCATCAGTAAAAGTTTAGAAATCAAACCAAAAAATCCTGTAATTAAGTATCAGGCTGATATGACTCCTTCTATACACCAGACATGATAGCTGAGGACCATTACAATGCTCTAAGCCTGCCGCTATCAAACGTAAGGTGAGAAAATTGCCCTGACCTGTTGAGAAAAACACTTTGAGATCACAGTGCATTCATTAATTTCCATGTGCAACAAAAAAAAATAAAAAACTCTAATAATTCTGTAACACCTAATAGATTTGTACTTGTTCAATGGCATATATCCAAATAGACACAGATAATTTTTAAAAGTCCACAGTATGTCAAAAATTAGTCTTGGTAGAGGATTTCGATTAAGAGATCTTTTTTCTGAAAAATAATCTGTCTAGACCACTTGAGGGTGTGGGGGAACCACCTCGGAGGTATGAGCATCTGAGTCACTGCTTCAGAAAGTAGAAGTTCATGCGTTACCTATCAACACAGTGAAAAATACTTACTCATTTCTGGTTCAGCAGTGAGATCTGCAGTCACAAAGTTAGAAGGAAACAACCCGATGCCTTGATGGGTTTCACCTTTCCACCAGTTTGGATCACTATTGATGAACAAAAAGAACAGTTTACTGCAAAAAAAGATTCTTAGAGCTGGGCATGATGGTACATCCCCGTAATCCCAGCACTTAGGAGGCTGAAGCAGGATGACTGCCTCAGTTTGAGGCCAGCCTGGATTACATAGCAAGATCCTGTCTCAGAAAACAAACAGCAACAAAACTCCTTTAAGCTTTTATTTCTATAAATCTTTCCTTTATGTATCTAACTTATTACCAGAATGGACTCCTACAACAACCCAGTAAAGGACAAATGAATATGCCTTTAACGCAAATAAGAAGTAAATGCAAAAGGAGATCAAGAGCTACTAGTTTTCTATCTATCTGAAAGCTAATGAATCCTGAGAACCTAAAAAAAGCTGAACATTCTCATCTAAAAGAGGCTCTTATGCCTAAACCTTCTCAGCTTCAGGTCATCCACAGGCTCCAGAATAGATGTAAAGGGAGCTTTTAATATAAACCTTCATTCCTAAACCCCTGCTCTTTTTAGTACATATTAGCAAGGTTTTTCTGCTCTTAACAAAACACATATGAGAAAGGACACCATTTGTAGCACAAAACACCCACAAGAATGCTCCCTGGTGTACACCAAGCTCATTTTACCTCAGTGTCCCCAGAGCCTACTGCACGAAGGCTGTAGAGGATTGAAAAATATAAATATCCAAATATAAAAATATAAAAATCCAGCAAGTGCCTGGATTTTTTTTTAATTTTTTAATCTAAGAAAGAAAACATATTAAAGTATAAATGCTATAGCCTGAGTATTTGCCCCCCCGAAATTCCTATGTTGAAATCCTAATCCTCATGGTGATGGTACTGGGCGGTGGAGTCTCTGAAGTCCGTCTGGGCATGCAGGCAAAAGTTTCTAGAATGGAAGAAGGACCTCGCTTGAGAACACCATGTGCTGGCAGTTGTACAGGATGAGGGTCCTCACAAGATGGGAAACCTAATGGCCTTGACCATGGACTTTTCAGTTCTCAGAACTATGAGAAAGTCCTGTTGTTTCAAAATTACCTTGTCTGTGATTTACTGCTATAATCGGTTACAGCAGTCTAACAGGACCAACACAGGAAGTGTTATTATACAAATACTGTTAAATCAATCTGAATTTATTTTTACAAACCACTTGCAAATTTCAGTACTTCATCATTAGTAAAAATAATGCATAATAATTCATTACAACATCAGTTATAGCTTAAAAACAAAACTGAAAGAGTGGATAATTTCCTCTATAACATAAATGTGTAATTTTAGGTAAAGTTCTCTTCTACTTGATACTGTGCTGTATAAGTAGAATCAAAAGACTGCATTTCTTACAAATTCAGTAACTTTCTAAAATTTAACTTCTTAGTTGATTTAACATTCATAACATTAGATAAAACTAATAATGAATACATAAAACTAAACTCCAAAACAAGTAACAAACTACTTAAGTAGTGTAAATGAGACAAAAATTAAACTGCAAAGTAAAAATATACATAGTATGACAAGCAAATCAACTGTCATTATGAAAAAAACATCTAGTCAGTGATTTGATAACATTTGGTCACTGCATTCAACAAAAAATAATATGAAACACAAATGTATTAGGCATTTTCACAAATGTTCAATTTACAATTTGCCATTACCTGTCATCAAGAACTGTGATAATTTCTCCAGCTTTAAAAGTAAGTTCATTATCTTCAGCAGCTTCAAAGTCATAAATAGCTCGAACTTTTCGGCCCTCATGCTGGTGGTTGATTAACAGGTTGGATGTGCTTGGATACAGAGTGGAAAGCGTAGTAGACTGCTGCCTTTGCTCCTTGAGAGATAACTCAATGGCTGGAAAATAGCAACCCAAAACGTTCATTTTCCCAGCAATGCAAAGAAGTAGTATATTAGTCTTTCAGCTACTGCTAGAAACTTTGATATTCTGAGTTGAATCATTTATTTTGAATTTCAAAGGTTAAAAGTTGACAGAACACCATGATTTTTATTTTTATCACACAGATGTAATTTATTTTAGGTAATAATAAATCTCTTAAGTACTTCTTTATTAACTTAACAGATATATTTTCTTTCATCCTCTTAATGTATACACATAATATAAATTCACAAAATGATATCTCCTGGGAATCAAGAGGTCCACACAGTACTGCAGACTTACTTAATAAGAATCACAAATGTGTTGTCAGAAAACCTGAATTTTACTGTTACAAAGGTAGCTGTTATAGAACTGGTCATTAAGACTCATCTAATAAATCCCTCTCAAATGTCTCTGCTCTATCTCCCCATTATGAGAATATAGGAAAATATCTTTAAGGACCTTGAGAAAGATGTATCCTCAACAGAACAATAGAACAACCAAAAAAAAAAAAAAAATCCACACAAAGTTTTGATATCAATTTTAAACCTTTCTTCAGAGTGAGGGGATCTCACATGCTAAGCAAGTACTTTATTATAATCCATTCCTTCAGCCCCCAAAACTTCTATTTGATGGACATACCATTATCAAAACTAAAATAAAAAGCAATGATTCAGGACACCTTACAAGGGAAACAACAGTAAAAGATTAATATCTAAAAATAAAGACTTGTACATAGTACCACTGAAATAAAAGCATAGTAAAAAAGACAATTCACCTGGTGAAATCAGAACAGTCAATATACACACACAAAAGGATAACCTCACAACAGTCATGAAAATAAAAAATCCAATTATTACTTGCTCAAATATTACTTTGAACCTATCAGATTCAGAAAAATTAATACCTAGCACTGTCAGATTAAAAATATTCATCAAATAACAACAGCTGTCTGTGTGTCAGTCTGTCTGTCTACCTATCTACTCTTTGGTACCAATTGAACTTGGGACTTTGTATTTGCCAGGCAGCTGCTTAAGCCATTGAGCTATATCTTCCACCAATAATAGCTTTCATACATCATTGATGAAGACAATGTCATATAACTATTTAGTAAAGTTGAAGATGTATCTATCATATCCTAGGATAGGTCCTATCCTGCAATATCACTTTCAGTCAGACACAATAAAGTCACACAATATTCACAAGGAACTTGTACAAGGTACACTGAAACACTGCTTGTTACAGTGAAAAACATCTGAAAAATGCCCACAGGAAGAGGACAGCAAATGCACTCTGCATCAGTGCACTGCAGGAGAACACAGCAGATGCCTCAAAGAGGAAAGAATTGACACCAGGAAGGGAACCAAGTAGATGTCTGCTTCAACTGTAAAGTTCTACTTGCTTCATCTTTATGTATATCACTGGGGAATAATACTCAGCTAGAAACTTTTTCCCAACATCAGGGAGTTTAAAACCCACCTTTTGCTAAATCTTCTTCTTCTTTTTTGTTAGCCACAGTACCAGGGTCCTTGGCGACAAGAGCTGGGCTTGCTTTTGCTTGTTCTGCAGCCTAACGTAAAAAATAAAAAAGACAATAGTTGAGGGCTGTTCCAGGGTCCTGTAGTCACACCTAATCTAGGCACTGATGAGGGCCCTCTCACCAATCAATTGCAGGCCTCTGAAGAAGACGGACATCCAAATTGGATGACGTCCTCCTTGGAAGAGAAGGAAGAATCATAATTGGGGCAAACCACAATAGGGGAGGGCAGAAAGGAAAAGGGCACAAAAGAATTATGACATATTATGTATACGTACAAATTCCCTGCAGCAAATGGAATCACCACGTAGTAATAAACATTAAAATTGTAAAAGAGAAAAAAAAAAAAGTAGAGCCTAAGAACAATTAAATAAACAGTATCAACACAACTAAAAAGAAATTCACTGGGAGAAAAGACTGAGACCAACTGGACACAGGTCAAATACATACCCCAGATCTGTATAGTTCAACAGTAAGCAAATCAGAAAAAAAAAGTAGAGGACATTTAAAGTTTTTGTTTGTTTGTTTGTTTGTTTTTAATATAAAACCAGAAAAGGAATGAAGGAAAGTAAATTACTTTTGAAACAGTTTGTTGTTTCTTTTTTAAGTGTAATGCCTATTCTAGTTATAGTTTATTGCTTCCTTCCAGATCAAAAGTCAGATTATTCTTAGGAACTCATATTTCTATATAATAAAAATAATTGCTTATAAAATCCTGTTTCATAAACTAAAATGCACTGCCTATATTGAGCATATTTGGTAACTGATGCAATGCATTAGTAAACAAACTGGTTCATACTCCTGGAATTACAAGCTGCCAAAACCATGACTTCCATGGCCTTGGTCCCTGCACTCTCTGAACACAAATCAGAATCCAACCCATTTTACCAGCCTTGTTTTCAACCTTTCTATAGGCCACAGAGACCACTAGCAGCTCTCAGTCTCCATACAGGTACTCGCTCCCCTCTGGCACACATTTGCTCCTACTTACAACATTCTTCCTTTTCAGACTGCTTTTATTCCATCCACCTTTTTTTCCTTACTGAATCAGTAAATAGCTAAAATATCACTTTCTCAATGAAGTATTCCTAAGCCTTTTAACTAGGTACTCTCTCCTTTGTTCCTCTGATAACACTTTTAAATAAGATACTGTAAAGGTAGTTAGAATGCAAGGTATGGAATCAAACATGGGTTCAAATCCCACACTACTTTCTACAGGTGTATCATGAGATAGACAAAGCCTCTCTGTTACTCAAGTTCTTGAACAATAAAGTGAGGATAATCACAGAACTTGTACTTCAGGGACACCTCACAATCGTTCTGGAGGGTTAGAATAACAGAGACAGCTTCCAAAATGAGATGAGATGACTGACACCCATCCAGGTTTAAGGCATTGGTGCAACATTATCTCTAGGGCTGTATAAGGCCAGCAGAGGTAATTCATAGCTGTAGCACAAAGGATGCTGAGGTTGGGAGTCAAGGGGCCTATGCAGTCACAAGGTTTTTACATTTTGCACCAAATGACACAATATCAATGATGCAGACTGTGAACAGTTAAAAACAAAAACTGCAGTCTCCAGAACACAAATTAAGAAAAAAAGTCATAGGGCAGCACAGAACTGTGCTTCTATTGGATTTTTTTTTTTCATTTCTGCCTCTACAAATGTGGGGTATGCTCCTTGTGGGAATGTTCTTAACAACTAAAAGCAATCCATAAATGTTTGCTAAATAAAATGAAGGCAAAACATTCAGTATTATCAGAAAATACAGTCCTATATTCTTCACTCACTATATTTTGTATTGTCAAAAAACACATAGGACTTATTTTAGAAAAGCTGGGGGGAAAAAAAAAATCAGCCAAATAGCTCAGCAGATTAATGCATCTGCAAGCAGGCCCAGGGGCTGGGATTTGATCCCCCGCCTCTGTGGTGGCAGTGGCAGTGCTGGCTCAATCCTTGGGGCACACTGAGCCGGCAATGGAGACAGGGCAGGGTGGTGCAAGCCTGTAATCCTAGTTCTTGGGAGGCTGTAAATAGGCAGATCACAAAGCTGGTAAGAAAAAAGCTTTTGGGAATTTCCTTAAAATAACTTCAAGCACTATCCATTCTGATCTATCACTAGTTGTAATCTCAGAATTATAATTATTATATACTCTGAAAATTGAAAGTATACTTGATCTGAGCATCTATTAATTATATGAATTTTTTTTGTTTTGTTTTCACAATTTGGTGAATTTCACAATAGAGACACATTGATCTTTTCTGGTCTTTGAAGGAATCAAAGTGATAGCACTTGCCAGGAAGTAAAAAGCAGGCTATATTAAAGAGCATACATTTTCTTAAAATTTTTACATTATTTTCCTCTGTACCTGAATGGAAAAAATACTCGGAAAACTTTGTATTTTCAGCATTTGCTGACAAAAATCTAACCTTTATCTAACAGTGATGATGCAAGCAAATTCAGTGGGTTTAAAATCTAGAGGAAATTCTGCAGTAGAAATTACATATCATTTCTTATGGGTGGAAGGAGGGTACTAGAAATTGAAAACAGACTGGGTTAGGACAATTTTCCTGTTTCAGTCTACCAGAGTGCTGGGACTACAGATATTTATATATTTCTTATAGTTGTGAGATAACTAACAAAATTAGCTTCTGAATATGTTATAATTTGAAAAGAAAACTTTTTACTTTCCTGTCTAAACATTTTGAACAAGCAAATGATAACCTAATGACTCAATAAAGAAAGAAATCCTCTTGCCAGTGCTAGCTATACTTATTCTGTGATTTCTATCAACATGAGGGCAGATCCAGGCAGCATAAAGAATGATGGACTGAGTCAGTGTGCCTGTATTTTAGTTCCAGCTGTCAGCTGTAAGCTACAACGCTGGGAAAGTTACTTTACTATTTTCAGTCTCACATTCCTCACCTGGAATTAGATTAGAGGACGCCTAAAGTTGTTCCCATAACTAACACTTTAGATTAACCAAGCAAGCATACATGTCAAACAGATCATTACCACTTTCTTGAGAGTAAGCCCATTTGCAGAGTAAAAAGGGGTTTGTACATGTGCACTGAAGGCTACTCTGGAGCACTGCTTCTCAAACTCAAATGAGCACACACAGTCACCAGGGACCCTCAGCAGAGTCAAGAGTCCACTGTATGAAATGGTACCTGAATGACTTCATCCTAACATGGTTCCAGGTGATGTGTACACTGGACAATGAATCACACTCTGTGCAACAAACCCTAACACTAAATGCCATTCCACTAAACATCTGTACTCTTTGCTTGTCTGAGTTGAGTCAACTCTTTGATAAATAAACTTTGTTTCTATGATGAGGATAATTTTACTATATTAGGTTACTCTGCATAAAATTATTTCTTAGAATCCTTCCTGGTAAAAGTCAGCTGTCAATTATAAACAAAGACTTCTCAAAGACAATATATGATTTTTCAAATGAAAGTTGTTCTCTGCTTCCTTCTCCTTTCAGGGGGCCAGGGAGATGGCTCAGTGGAGTAAGTGCTTCCCCGGCAAGCGCAAGGGTCTGAGTTCAATCCCCAGTTCCACCAAAAAAAAACAAAAAAAACAAAAAAAACTGCTTCTTTCAGATATACCCTGGATCTGAACATCTCCAGAGCACTGAGATAAAATGTAAATTCCTTGGGAAGAAAATCTAGATAGAGGGCCAGGAAGATGGTTCAGCAGTCTAAGTAACTGCCTGGCAAGCTCAGACCTGGGGTCAATCCCTCATACTGCATGCTGTGCCACCATACGCAGGTATGGTGGCACATGCCTGTAATCCTAGTACTGGGAAGGATGAAACAGGAGGATCACTACAAGTCCAAGCTGTGTAGTAAGACTCTGACCAAATGAATGAATGATTAAAGAGAAGAAAATCTAGATAGATCTGGAAGAAAGCAAGATAATCTACATAACTCCTGGAAGAGGTCAATGGCCCAAAGGTAACCCTGTACAATTGAGAATTCAGGCTACTCATAATGTCCTGGTCCACATCACAGAGAAAGGAAGTATTCTAAATTACCACACCCTTTAAACCTCTGTGGAGTGGTTACATTCTCATCTGACACTGATAAGTCAGATCCCATTACACAATCACGTATGCCTTATGTCATGCGTAAGGGAAGAGACCAGCTACCTGTATTTGTGGGAGAGAAGGGAGACTCATGCACCAGTAAGGGCCTACTACGAAATGAGGTGCCTCATGTGCTCCTCATTCCACGTACCCCACTTATTCCTTCTCATTTGCAATGTCTATCATTGAGAAAAAACAAATGTTGGCGAGGTTGCAGCAAGAGCCTTCTACATTGCAGATGAGAATATAAACCACTACAGCTACCATGGAGATCAGTTTGGCGATTCCTCAAAAAACTAAAACTAGGGACTGGGGAGATG
Source organism: Ctenomys sociabilis (assembly GCA_004027165.1). Taxonomy (NCBI): domain Eukaryota; kingdom Metazoa; phylum Chordata; class Mammalia; order Rodentia; family Ctenomyidae; genus Ctenomys; species Ctenomys sociabilis. The sequence goes on along the minus strand of PVKA01000670.1, from coordinate 104,528 downwards.
GCTCAGTAGAATAAGCGCTTCTCTGGCAAGCGCAAAGGTCTGAGCTCAATCCCCAGTTCCATTAAAAAAAAACAAAAGAACCCTAAAACTAGAAATTCCATTCAACCCAGCTATTTCCCTGCTGGGTATCTTGTGCAAAGAATGAAAATCATTATATTACAGTAATTTGTGCATATCCATGTTTATAGCAGCAGAACTCACAATAGCTAAATCTTGGAAGTGGCCTATGTGTTAATCAACAGAGAAATGGATAATGAAAATGTGACAGTTCTACAAAAGGGAGCATTACTCTGCCATAAAGAAGGATGAACTTGATTTATCTGTAGGAAAATGCATGCACCTGGGACCACAATGTTGAATGAAATAAATCAGACATATGTACTTGAGTATCACATGGGTTCTCTTATATGAGAACCACAGAGTACAGATAAAGAGCAAGAAGAGAAGACAGACAGCACAAGCAGGGAGACAGATCTTTCTCAAATGGGACACGGATCCACAGATGGGGGCCTGGATGAAAAAGGACTCAAGATGTGCTCTGAACATGACCAATTCCCCAGGAGGAATGTAATGCAATCATTACATAATGCAAACAAGATACTTATAAAAAATTAAAAATTAAAGTAAAATAAATTCAGGTGTTTATAAATTTGCTACTCAAAAGAACATATAAACTCATCTCTAAATTTCAAAAATACCTTGATTTTTTAAAATTATCATTCTTTGTTGATAAAATTATAGTATGAGGAACATATAATTGCCCATGTTACCTGATACAATAAAGCAACCACATTCATATAAAAACTATACAAATTCTTTTTAATTATAAAGTGTAAATCAACTGACAAAGAAGAGAGTGAAAACAGAAGTGGAGACATCTTAAAATTTTACTGTCACATTTTCTTTAACTTTTAAATACTAGACTATGATTAACAAAAATTCTTGAGTAAAAACTTAGAAATGGAGGAAAAAAAGAAAAATTCCAGCAAGTGCAGCTATTTCAGAGCAACTGAAGGGTACACAACTTTACAAAATACCTGAGAACCAATAGCTGGGAAGGTAACTCCTTGCTCCTTAAGGTTCTTAATCATTGCTGATATCAGACTAAGCTGCGGATCATTCTTAAATTCATCCGTCCACTCAACCATGAGAGCTTTTAACTTCTCACATACTTTAGGGTGACCCTAAGACATCAGAAAAGAAATTAATGAAAATTTCTATTTACTAGCTATTGGCTTTAAACAGATTATTTAAATACAAAACTATAATAAAGAACTGTAGATCTCTTTCTGAATCACAAATTACAAATCTGAAAATAGGAATAGTTAGCTGTTAAGAAAAACTTATTCTCACAATATGAAAAAACAAGAAAAGAACATGGTAAGCACAAAGTCCAAAGTTTGATCCCTGGTACCAAAAAAAAAAAAAAAAGATATTGTTATGTACTTATTTGAAATTGAAATGTATTAACTATGTAATAAGATCAAAAAAGGACATGCTTTATACATAGGAAGGAAAAAGTAGCTTATTTTGGTTTGTTTTTTGAAGAACACTGAAATATCGCTACAACAAGAGAAGAAATGTATAGTTCTTTCATTCTTCATTTTTGATCTTTAGTGTTGTTCATGAATGTATTTTTCTCATGATAATCTCCTAAGGCCTGGTTTGTGGGATTTTACAGTTAAATCTCTCAAAAACCTTGTTTTTTCAAAGTATTTTACCCCACTAAGTAAAACTAATACATATTGGAAAACACTTGGAAAATAAGTCTTCTCACTTATATGTAGTTGTTCTTCAAAACAATTGCTTACACTACCGCCTAAGTTTGTATTTTGCATGTTATAGAAAATATTAGAATCCCTTCATAAACATTCAAGACACTAAAAGACATTGCTTACTAATTAGTAGAAAATAACTAAAAGTAACTGCATAAAAGAGAAAAGGGATTATCACATTGATCATGTTTAAAAACCCACTTTTTTCCACTAAAACCTGGAACTACTTGTAATTTTTACAAAACTACCTGAGCCCTTTCCAATATTTACATTTTTTCTTGACGTATTATACCAAAACATTTCTAAAGCCAGAAATAATTATCTTTAAAATGTATAAATTTTTACTATCAAAATGCACACATTTTTTTACTAATTTAAAAGTTTGTTGAACTATAGGATCCAACCTTTTATCCCACATGCAGATATATGTAGTCTCCCGTAGGACCCCTGCCCTGTTTTTGCCCTGATGGAGGAATACACAGCACCCGGACTGCACAGTGCCTGGCGAGCTGCATACTTTCCTCTATAGGCCTGACCCCCAGCTCTGAACACTCCCAGTCTCAACCACTTACTGCAGTCTGACACACTAAATGATCAAATACATTGGTAAACACACAAGAGACCTGCCCTGGCCCTGAACAGGCGAACTCTCATACAAACTCCTTAACCTCATCCACAGATTATAGACATACCTGATTAGAACACCTTATCCATCATGAGGACAGTGCAGTCCTCAGTTTATAAGTGCTGTTAACAAAGGCTTTGGACTCGCACCCTGTCTTCAGTGAATCTTTCTTTAAAATTATCCCCCACCCCATCTCAGGATTATTTTAGGCTGCCTCTGGCAGCAACTGCCCTTTGCTTACTTTGTACCATCTCCAGCTGCAGGCAGACAGCTAACAGAACAGTATGAAGACCCCATGGTGGGTCACGGCTTTACTAACAGAAGACAGAAATTCTATAGTCAACAGCCTTGTTTTCTGGTCCTATATTTTGGCAGTACTTCTGAAGGGCTGCATATTAGGAAAATATCCCTGTGGCTAAACACACACACAAAAAAGCCTAAAATAGACTTGTATTGTTTCATTTGATAGAGAAATATAAATATTTTCTTAGATAAAAGGAAAGATGCAAACAAGAAGCTCATTATACTTTAACATGGATTGAAAATATCAATTTTCAAAGTTATGTAGATTTGTAGCCTCTAGCAAAATCTAGTATTTACCTATATAAGGGACAGATATGGCCTACAAGATAGAGGCAGGGGAAGACATGGACACAAGTGCAGAATAACCCTACAGTTCTGTGTGATTTAAAATGTGAAGAAATGAACAATGAAACACATTAAGAAAGAAGGTGACCTTAATTTCTGGAAACAACATTCCTTACCTTGTTTAATACATTGCTTACTTCACTAGCAAAATCTCTTGAACAGACTTCTAAATGAAAAATCTTCCCACAGTTTGATACACAGGCTCCTAGAAGCTAAAAGCATATATTCAAAAGTTAAAAGGGACCAATGCTGACAGATAATTTTATAGTACAGCTTAAAACAAAACCACTTACAGTCAATGCTTGCATAGCAACATGAGGATCTTTGTGGTTCACCCTTCTCATAATAGATCGAAGGCAATCTTTAGGTCTAAAAAAATCAGAAATTTAACAATGAATAAGCACACCATCTAGTGTCCCCTCCTTTATGCAGACAACAGGATACTATACAGAAAAAGAAAATATAGTAGTTATTTAATTTTTAGTAATGACATGATTGAAACACTACACACTAATTAGTTCCTTTAAATTTTTTCAAAAAGAATTAACAAATTTATTTACTTAGCAATCATGCTGGGTGAAAAACCTTTGAATATAAAATAGTAGGCCAAGACTCCCACTTCTTGACAGAATAAATACAACAAGATTTATACTCTTTCAATAAACAACAGAAAATAAAGATACATTTAAAATATACACCAGATGCAGCTCAAGGCCTCCATAGTGAGGGTAACTCCCTGGGGTCTGTGATGGGCCTGCATTTCCCCAGAGGAAACTGTCACTGCCAATAGCTCTTGCTCCTTGGTCACCAATGCAACACCAAGGCAGTGACTAAAACCAGACATGTTGGAAAACATGCAACAGAACTGGGAAGGGTGAGCTGTTCAGACATTGGAGAGTGGTATACATAAAAAGCCACCTGAGACCACATCAAGCATTCTTGACTACAATGGTACAAAAGTGAGATTAAGAACTATCTTGTGATGAAGAATAAGTCTATGGCCATACCACCCTGAACACACCTGATCTCATCTGATCTTGGAGCTAAGCAGCATTGGGCATGGTTACTACTTAGATGGGAGTTTAATGAGAAGTTGACAAAGTATACAACTTCACCTGGCACTGCAACATAGAGAAACTTCAGTGGTCATGGGACTCAGAAAACCTAAACTTCATCTACTTTTATGTGGACCAAATGACCATTCTGTTCAAGTGTAGTTACAAATATGGCCTGCACTTCATCCAGCAAGGTGTCCAAAATCAAGTACTGAAGCCTAAATTCTACTTACCAGACATTAATCTTCAGCTTGGAGCACCTTGATTTTAAACTTCTATGAGTCTTTTTCAGGTAATTCTCTGCTGTAGTCAGTTACTTTAAAAACTGGCAAAACAGCTTTTTTTTTCAGGGCTAGGAATTGGCTCCAATGCCCGTGTACACTAAGCAAGTACTCTGCACCGAGCAACATCTCAGCCCACAAGTATATTCATTTTCTACCCCATTCTTGCCTTGTCCAAGCTTTTTCATCAAATTCATTCCTTCAAAAATTAAACCTTTTGGAGGGAATTAAAAATGGTGGAGTAAGGAGCAGCAGGGAAATGTAGCCTTCTGGTTTGGTTTGGTTTATTTATTTTGCAGTACTGGGGATCAAAATTGGAAATGTAGCTTTTTCAAACCTGGAATCAAGACATTTGGAAAGCAACAACTTAGGGAAGGAAAACAGAAGCAGAGCTTCAGAAATCAAGAAAAAGTCACAGGAAAACTAGATACTAGGGGAAAGACAACAAAGGGAAAAGAACAAAACAATCTGAAACACTAACCAAACACAAGGTAAGCCTGTAAAGGGCTAGATTCTCTTCAGAAAAGCAAAGACTCAGTGGACTAAGCCAGCCTGAAGAAAAGCCCATAGTATTAAAAACTGCAAATACAGCATAGAGCTTTACTCTGAATATGTAGGCTAGAGATGGAGAAGAAATGCACTGCAGTCTCCACCACACCTGGGACTGATATAATCAAAAGCCATTTTGGAGGAAGTTTATTAAGACTGAACTGCTCTGAAGAAACATAAGCCAGTGAACAACTTCATTTCAGGGTTTTTGGGGTCACCCTACCACACTGATTGGATGAGAGGAGCCACAAGAGGCACAGAGAAGGGTCAGGCTATCCACAGAACCCTTGACAAGTTTAAGCACAGTGTGCTGAAGTTATGAAAGACACAGAAGACAGCACTCTGTGGTGAGAAGTCAGGCTGGGAGCAGGGCTCCTGGAGAGAGCTGAGTCTTAAAGCACTCACATGAAGTCCAGCAGACTGCCTATGTCTAGCACAGAGTTCAGAGGTCTGCTGCTCTTCCCATCTGCCAATACGACTGGCCTCTGGGGTAGGGAAGCAACTTATACACCCACAGTCCAGAAAGCCAGGTGGAGACAGCAGTGAGGTGGGGTGCACACAAGGGAACAGACACTAGGCAGCTGGAGTGCACAGAGCCAGGAGGCAGACAACACACCACTGACTCACAATGCCCAGCAGGAAAAGCAGGCCAGGCCTCAGCACACATGCAGCAAAAAATGGGTGTGGAAACAAAACAGGCCCCGAGATCTGACTCACTATCCTCCACTTATCTGGTATATCCCAACTCTACAGGTTCTATAAGCAATCACTCACCTAACTATAGGGAGGAATTTTTTTTGACTCAATTCTCTTTTTCAGGGATGAGGAAACTCAGCAGCAAAAGTGCCTGCTTGGCGAGTGCATGGTCCTAAGTTCAATCCCTAGTACCAAAAAAAAAGTTATTTCAGTTTCATTTCTCTTTTTGTTGTTTTTATTTTTTCCTATCATTTTTCTGCTTTTACTTGTTATTTTTGTCTTTTTCTAATATTTTACTTAAATTTATTCTTTCTTTTATTTATTTTTATCTCACTATCAAACTGTACTTCTTTTCTCAGCCCCATCCCCTCCATTTTTATTATCATTAGTTTTTCTGTTTATTATGTACAGGTCTCACTACACAGTTCAGAGGTGAGCGCTCCTCCTGTCTTAGCCTCCCCAGGTGACTATAGGCATGATTCATCTAGAATGTCAACAACTAGTCTTTGACTTAATTGATATTGCTGAACATTTTTCTATTGCTAATGGTGGCACAGCTATTGCTTTTAATTTTATTTTTTATTGTATGCCAATATCAAAGTTGTCTTTCTATTGTCAATAATACTATAGTTTATTTCTCTCTAACCAGTATGGGGAATTAAAGCCCTATAATAAAGTTGGACACTACGAAGATCCTCAAATATTACACTAAATGATTTGGTCATCACTGTTTGTTTTGGTACCTGGGATCAAACTCAGGACCTTATGCTTGCCAGCCAGGCACTTTTGCCTTGAGCTATCTCTTCAGCCCTTACACTAAATAGTTTGAAAAGGGATATAAATAGCAAAACATAGTCAAACCCAACAACACATTATCACAGGTAGACATAATCAACTAGTGATCTCCACAGCAGTGTCTTGAGTTTTTCTACCCTAACTGATCTCAACCCACAGCACGAAAACAATATATACACATAAGAATGAGAAAGTAAAGCAACAAGATATCTCCACAAACAGGTAACTTCCCCTAAGCCAATCTTATGAACACTGAAGTAGAGGAACCTATAGATAAAGAACTCAAAAAACAAATAGTCAAGATGTTTGAAGAGAAAAGAAGAAACCAGCAAATTTGTAAGATGTTTAAGAAACTTAAAGACGATTTAATCAAACAGTTAAAGGATTCACCAACAAAATGTCAAGAATAAAGAGTAATTAAGCAAGACAATACATGAATGACCACTTCAGAAAAGAATAGGAAGTATGAATAGAAAGCAAACATAGGTAGATAATAATGGAAAAGAAAAGCAGGGGTAGCAGACTTGACCAATGGGAAGGCAAAGTGCTAGAAATAGAAGACAAGGTAGATGTATTTACTAAGTATGTCACAAAAAGATGCTAATAAAAAAAAATTTGTGAAAAAAATAAATGTTTTGGAGACAAATAAAAAGTAAAATACATGTTGAAGTAACTAACTGTTTGGGGGTATAAGGATACAAAAGAAATGAGTAATAATTTGTATTTAAGGGTGAGAGAGATGGTCCCAAGAGTACTGCTATGATTTCAGTGAGTTAAACGAAAGAAATTAAGAATTCAGAAGGCCTAAGGGGGGCTAGTATTTGCAAGACAGAATAGAAAGTGAAGTAGGAAATAAAAGTTACTGCAAAGGGGTCTATTTAGATCCACTGAGGAAAATGCCACACATGAAAAACTACACAAGGCTCTGGACAGAAAGTGATTGACCACTAAGATATGTCAAAAGTTTTTTAAAGCTCCAACAGTTGTCACAGAGTGGATAGTTCTTGAATATCCAGAACACTGGTCAACAGAGTTAAGAGGGTGTTGCACTATCCCTAAATCCACACTGTTAACAACTGAAACTTGATGCAACATTTTGAAAGAATAAAGTCCAACATTCCTTTTTTTTTTTTTTTTTTTTTTTTTTGGCAGTACTAAGCAAGTAACCCAGGGACTTTGCCATGAGCTAAATCTTTAGTTCTTGTTTCTTCTTTGAGAACTGCCTTGCTAAGTAGCCTAAGCCTAAAGTCCAACATTCTTTAACAGAGTATAAAATGCTTGGTGTGTTCCAACAACATGAATACCCAACATTCACCAAAAATGATGTGAAGCAGAACATGATGTGAAGCAGAACAGTGGATGTAATAACTACTCAGGATAGATTAGCAATTAATATGAGCTATTGCCACATATGCTCGTTGATACATAAAATAGTGAAACATCAAGAAAATGCTACACAAAAAGAAACAAAAAATATGGGCTGGCCAGATAGCTCACGGATTAAAGCTCCTACTTATGCAGACACAGGGTTCAATCCCAGGACTGTGTGACTGCCCCGCCCCTGGGGCAGGTTGAGATAGTGATGGAGGCTGGGCACAGTGGTACGGCCTCCTGTAATCCCAGCGCTTGGGAGACTAAAATACAGGAATGATCACTAGGAGTCCCATTTGTATAGTGAGACCCTGTAGTAAATATATTTAACAAAAAAAAAAAAAAAAGCAAAATTAAAAATTGGATATCATAAATCAGGTAAGTATGATAAACCAAAATCTGAAAATATCTTGAATGTGTTAATAGCTAAAAAAGGTAAAACAGGACCGACACCAAAATTATTTTTTAAATATAAATAAAACTACAAAAATTCAAATGACATTTAAAAGACAAAGGAAATTTTTTAAAAAAGAAAGACATAAATGATCTTTCCAAACAGCAGATTCAGGTTTCTATCTGTGTCAATAAACTTAAATTTATTTAAAGGGAAAAGAGGAACTTTACATAATAAAGAGTTAATTCCTCCAAGAAAGTACCACAATTCTAAATGTGTATGTACATACAAAAGAATTTTACATATGAAACAAAAGAATTTTAAGTTATACAAAGGAAACACTGATAGAGCTGAAAGGAAAAACAGATACACTAGAAATTTCAACACAGTAATCTCAATAAATTGATGAAACTTGCCCGTGCTGCCAGGAAGTTAATATCCATGACAAAACAACATGCGTTTTCTTCAAGGACATAAAAAATTCACCAAAAGGGACCACATTCTGTGCTACAAAAACAAATGCTGCCCAAGGTCCAACCGGGCATGGTGGCGCATGCCTGTAATCCAAGCACTCGGGAGGCTGAGGCAGGAGGATTGTTGTGAGTTCGAGACCAGCCTGAGCTACAAAGTGAGCTTAAGGCCAGCCTGAACTGCATAGTGAGACCCTGTCTCAAAAAGACAAAAAACAAAAAAAAAACAAAAAAAAAAAAAACCAATTAGAAAGGTCTAAAGTCACACAAAGTATATTCTTTCATCACAACAGAATTAAACTACAAATTGACAACTAAATGATGGAAAGTTCTAAATAGAGTACCAGAAATCACACAACAGGCACTTCATCAGTTTATGTCAACGTAAAGCACAAAACCATAATTTCACCTAAGGGCAGAAATGAAATCACAAGTATACTGTACAAGAACATTCCTATTATGTTAATATTGAATGAAATAAGACACACAAGCTTAAATATACATAGTTTCTCTTATATGAGAAACACAAAATATATACAAATATACAAATAAATAGCAAAATAGAAGAGATAATAGGCAACAGAAATTCAAATATTTCCCCAAATTATATCTCTTATTATTTCAAAAATATTTTAACAGCTATGCCTACTTGTTTCACTTATACTCTAAGTTGATCTTAGATTATTGAAAGGAACGTTTGATTTGTTCTTTTGGGGGTTTTTTTTGGCGGAATTTGGGATTGAACTCAGACCCTTGTGCTTGCCGGGGAAGTGTTTATTTTACTGAGCCATCTCCCCAGCCTGAGATTGCTGTTTATTTCTCTTTTCCAAGAATTTTTGTGGTTAATGTCTTACTCTCTGAGTAACAAGTCTGTAGTTAACAATACACAATTCATTAACTATTATTATTATTCTCTCTCTTTTTTTTGGTTAGGAAATGTTATCTTTTTATAAAATAAAGATTAAAAAACTACAAAATGACCCAAAATGTCCATCAAGAGATGAATGGAAAGGGGCCGGGGAGATGGCTCAGTGGAATAAATGCTTCCCTAGCAAGCTCAAGGGCCTGAGTTGAATCCCCAGTTCCGGGAAAAAAAAAAAAAAAGAGATGAATGGATAAACAAATTATAATATACTCATACAATATATCTTTTCTTAGCAATAAACAGAACTGATATACATAAAAACATGAATTCATCTTAAAAACATATTCAGTTCTAGATAAAATGTAGTTTCATTTTATGAATTCTACAAAAGGGAAAATTTAATTTATAATGACAGAATGCTTATGAATTATGAGTAACTGCCTAGAGTGGAAAGAAGTGAGTAAGTTAAATGTTCTTTATCTCAACTGTGGTGGTACTTATATAAGCATATACATTTGTCAGAACTCAAGTTGTCAAACTGTACACATTACAAGGGGTCCACTTTATTATAGAAAAATTACACATTGTAAAGACTTTTTAAAGTGGTATGTAGCATAGGCACTATTCATGCTAACAGTAACAGGAAAGTAACTACAGTGTTTAAAACATTTATGTGCTCATGTACTCAAAAATTCATGTAAGCAAGGAGCTCATTGAATACTCAAAATATTCACCACAAACTGAGTCACCCAAGAAGGGTCTTGAAGAGTGACTGTGCATCCATTCTCACAACCACATTATTTCCAATTGCCATTATTTACATATGGTAACTGTGTACATATACTGACAAATAAATGGATACGCAAAATGTGGCATATACATAGAATTAGTTTGCTTTAAAAATTAAAGAAATTCTAGTACTCACTTTGGTAGCATATATATGAAAAAAATTAAGTAAGTTCTAGCACATATTATAATATTGATGAGCCTTGAAGAAATTTGCTTAAATGAATTACGCCAGTCATAAAAGGACAAATACTTTATAAGGCCACTTATATAGGTTTGTATAATACTCAAAATCATAATAGAGTGTTAGTTGTCAAGGTTTATGGGTAAGAGGGAACACAGAGTTACTCTTTAATGTGTACATAACTTCACTTTTATAAGAAGAAAAGAGCTCTGGAGATGGATGAAAATGGCTGTATGATAATAAGAATATATTTAATCACGCTAAACTATATGCTGAATAATGAATAATGGTAAATTTTCTATTACTTGTATTTTACTACAATTAAAATAACTGAAAAAAATTAAATTAATAACCTAACCTTTTAGGAAAAGAACGGCAAAGTAAACCGGAATGAGCTGAGAAAAAAATAATGAAGATTAAAGACATTAGTGAAAATGACAACAGAAAAATAACAGAGGGAAAAAATAAATAAATCAAAGAAACTAAAGTTGTTTAGAAAAATAATTGACAAATCTTCAAATCAGACTTACCAAAAAAGACTCAAAATATTACAATCAAAAAAGAGGGAACATGACTTCTAATCTTACTGAAATAAAAAGGATTTTTAAAAACCCCAAACAATTGAACACCAACAAATTAGCTAATCTAGATAAAAAAAGACAATTTCTGACAAAGACATTATTAGATAAAGAATTTAAGATTTGTGTTAGATAAAGAATTGACATCTTGAGGGCCAAGGAGATGGCTTGGTGGAATAAGCGCTTCCTTGGCAAGCACAAGGCCTGAGTTCAATCCCCAGTTTCGCAAAAAAAAAAAAAGAAAAAAACCCAGAAGAATTGACACAAGCTTTGAAAAGTCTAATGTTTCAAAATTCCCTATTTTAATATCTCATAGTTAAGCCATGTATGGCAAAATGCCTTTATGTTACTTAAGAAAGTACTACCATTGAAAAAACAGTAAACTTAAATTGTAATTCCTGTACATTACAAAATCACAAAGTAACTAAAACAAATGAACATCTTTTTACATCAATTTTTTAAAATGGAAATGGCATCTTGTCATTACCTATCTCATTTCACCTCTCATTATCTCCCTTGGGGCCTCACAAATAAGAACCGGACATTTTTAGGTATTGCAAATAGAAAAAAAAAATAGTTTTATAAGGTTAATGCTAACAAGAATATAAAGCACAGCTAATGGATATGTTTGAATGGATAACTTCTAATCATCTATTAAGTAGGACCAAAAAGGATAAAGATACTATCAAAATAATTCTTAATAGGGGCACTAATTGTTATTCTGGGCAGAAAAATTCTCTGTAGTGTTATACTACTTAGAATGTTATATTCTTGTCCCTGTCTAAAAAGTATCAGTGGTAATTCTACTGCATGTAAGACCAAAATCATACTTAATGGAGCAATACTACCTAGGCTGAGAACCACAATGCTAAACAGAAGCATGGTTGATGCAACAGGAAAAAGACTTGGACATTGACAGAGCTTATTAAAAAAGAAGTGTGGGGGTGGAGGGAAGTGCTTCTTACACTTCCTGATAGGATATTTCTAGAACAATAATATCACTTTCCTAGAACTGTGCCAGGGACATTAGAGATACTCAACAATTCAATCCTACCAAATAAATGTCTTATTCCTTATCATTACTTTTACATCTACAGCTGTCAGTCATATAAGAATGATTTAAACTTTACATTTTCATCTTTCATGCCATAAAAACACTTTATTGGGACCTATCCCTCAGGGACACACATACATCTATTATGTGGTGGTATTAAATATGCATAAGTAACTTCTATAGGTCTCAGTATACCAGGACTTAGCAGTCACAAAGTAACTAAAAGAAACAGTAAATGAACTAAATATATTTAGAAATTAACAAAAAAACCCTTCTTAAATATTGAATACAGTCTAATTTAGTTGTCACGCAAAGTACACAAATATTATAGGCTTTATGAGAACACTAATCATTCAGAACTAAAATAAGTAATATTGTAATAATATAAGTCTTATTTAAGAACACTGAAATATCAGTTTGATTTGTAAAATATTATGTAAGTCACAATTTCCTTAACACATGGGAGCACAGCGAAGAACAGAATATAAATATAAAATTATGCTTAATTTTGAATTTATAAAGCATTAATTTACCATGGGACACATAATAAATATGAATATAGGAAAATGTATACGATGCTCCTTGACTCTGTGTGTATGTATGTGTGTGCGCGCATGTGCGCGCGCGCGCGCGCGTGTGTATGTGTCTGCGTGTGTGTATTTTAGGACAGGGTCTACAGTGTCTACAGGGTCTCACTACGTAGATCAGACTCATAGTGATTTTCTTGTTTACAGTCTCCTAAGTGCTGGGATTACAGACATGAGCCACCATGCCCAGCTATCTCAGCAGTGCCTTAATCCACTGAGCTATCTGGCTGGCCCTTAAAAGTTATTAAAATAAAAAAATAAATCATTTCCTAAGCAAGTAAAAACAGAAAACTCACATATTCAGTCATCACTCCTTACTGCCTAGTCAGAGTCAGTTTCCTTCTATCTCTATTCTCTCCAAAATCATCACATCATTGTCCCCCTAACAATGGAACATTTTCTTCTAGATATATGATATATAATGTATGACATATGGATACTATAATATAGCCTACCTCTTAAAGAAGAAAAGTCCCATGAAAAACCGTTGAAAGAAAAATCTACTTAAAGAGAAGTAAAAAAAGACAAAATATGTCTTAGGAAAAATCACAAAACCTGAACAAGACTTTTAAGAAAACTTTAAAACACTACAAAGAACACATAAACATCTGCTATGCCCCTGGTCAGGAAGACTTAATATCAAAAAAGACATAAATTTGTTAATTTAAAATGAAGTCAACTTAAGAAGAAAGTTTTGTTTTTAAACTATTCAAATCAATTATAAGATTCATCTAAGGGCAGTGGCAAGGACAAAAGTATCTAGAAAACTTCCAGAAAAAATATTTGATATTCAATCAAATATTAAAGTATGATAAAGCTTTAATAGTCATGTAGTAACAGCACATAGAGATAAAAGAGGAAACTCAAAGATCTAAATATATACACAAATATAATATATAAAGGTAATATTTCAAACTAAAAGGATATAAGACAGAGCTCTTTAATAAATGGTGCTGTGGTATTGGGGTTGCCAATTTGGGCTGCCAGACAGTAAATAGTGAGACTCACATCTAATACTGTACAACAGGATAAATTCAAAAAAGATTGCAGGTACCAATGTAAAAAAAAAATACAGCAACTTTGGAGACAGTTCTGTGGTTTCTCACAAAGTTAACATATTTGTATCAGAAGAGCCAGTAATCATAGTCTTTTATATTTTCCTAGTTAAATGAAAATCTATGTGAAAGAACTCATCTGAAAAGGCTATGGAGCATATCATCCCAACACAAAATACCCCAATGTCCAGAGCAACTCATTTCTCCTGTAGTGACTGTATAGTTTTCAAGTTTTTAAGAGGGACTAAGTTTTTTCCTTACCTTGTAACATTAACATATATGCCATAGTCTCTCAGACACACTACTTTCTGCTCTTGGCTTCTCAACTTCACAAGCAACATAACATTACCCGCTCACTCAAATCCCTCCAGCAAAGTCCACGCAGGTCTCTCCTTTGTGCTCTAGTTGAGGACTCCGCTCACCATCTCCTTAAACCACCTCATTTATTCCTATGTTCTACCAGTAGGCTATTAGTACTGTTGACAGCAAAAGCTATGCCCACTTCACTCACCACTATGTACCCAAAGCAGACAACACTTCATTAATGGAGGATGAAACTAGCTAAGAACTTCAATTACATTAAGGAGAATGCTAAATATGAGACTGATTTCTCCTTTATAAATTGAGGACACCTAATAGTGTTCTAGGGCAGTTGTGATTAGGTAAAATGTGTACAGGGTACTTTAACAGTACCTGGTGAATCAAATAATAATCAAATAATCAATGTATGCTAGTATTCCTGAGAGCATTTCAAAGACTTGAAAGTTATGGCCTATAAATAAGAGAGAAAAGGAAAGTGCAAAGGAGGGAGGACAGAGGATTATCATCTACCTATTAGAAGAAGCCTGTTTCTCTAGATTATTTTTCCCTTACAAAACTCAGAAAACCGGGGTTGGGGAGATGGCTCAGTGGAATAAGCGCTTCCCTTGCAAGGCCTGAGTTCAATGCCTGGTCAAAAAATAAAAAATAAAAAATTCAGAAAACTGCTGTGTTAATTTCCAGTTGAAGGTTGGAAACACTCATGACACAGTCTAGGACAAGACAACATAAAACCAAAAGAAACACAACAAACACCTTCTCAAACTCCTTATATTTGTTCACAAAATACTAATAACTATCATTTTACCATCTCCTGCTTGAGTAAATCAAAGCTTTAATACCTAAATATATCTATTAGTCAAGAAAAGAATTACATTATGTTTTCTACATCAGTAAACTATGTCAACTATCTTTGATTACAGCTAAGCAAAAATTGTTAACATATAAAATAAAGTACATCCATTCTAAAGACCATATTCTTAAGTGAAATAAATCACTCTCGTGTGTAAACATTGTATTGTGTCCCTAGTGTAAGAAACTGAAAGAATAAATAATATCCAAAGCATAGAATAGACACTATGAAAGGGGAAAAAACTGCTCAAAAAAGGAATGAATAATTGGGATGGGGAAAAGAGAAAAGAACAAAGGAATATACATGTATATTTTTTCCTTAAAAATGTAGATGTCCATGTATGTATAAAAGATAAATAAGCATAAGTGTACTACTAATTTTATTAATTCATTAAAAGGAACAGTTAGTGTTTATATTGTTTAATTAATCTTACATGCCTGTATCTGATAATCTGAGCATCTGCTTTGAAGATAATTATGCAATATAATAGCCACTGTTAATTTCCTATCATCTTGCTTTGAAATTCTCTATCATTTTTATTGTTTTATTATTGTCCTTATTACAGTCACCCCAAATAGAAATAAAGAACAAAGTGAAATTCAGATAATGGGAAATATGGAGACAGATCTTTTGCAAAAAGAAAAGGGTCCAAGAAATGGAGAGTGGAGGAAGAGATGAAAAAGAATTGAGAAGTGCTATGTGTATATTCTAACCCACCAAGAGAAAGTCATCATTAAATACTATAAACATATATCAACAAAAAAGTTGAAGAAAAAATATAAAGCTAAAAAAATAACATAAAAAGTACACAGTACTCTAGACATCAATTACACAAATAATTCCAGTTATTGTAGTCAATACCTACAACCACATCTATTTTTACAAATATAAAACATAAAGCACCAAAACCGAGAAAAGTCTTTTATTATGTGAAGATATGCTAAAGAAAATTGTCATCCTTCTGAAAGTTTTCTCATTTTCCAGACAGAGACTGTTCAAGTGCACCATATGACCTCTCTGGCATTCCTTGCCACTTAGTCATGCACTGAAACTGCATGCTATAAATCATGTGAATATCTTGAGAAGTCTGAGAAATTTCTCAGAATGCCTTTTAAGCTCTAAGTTCAGCATAATAAAGCGTTTCCAGCTTTTAAACAAAACAAGCTACATGAAATGAAGGATTTACATCTATTCAGTTTCCTGAGATTGACACCATTATTAAAAATCATTAAAAAACTTCTTCAATAAATGAGTCAAATATTCCATGTCACTAAAACTGATGTCAAATTAGAAAATCATTTCTAAATTTCTCCACTAACAGACTTTAAAAGAAAGGTATTTCTAAAATTAACAGGAAATAACAAATGTAGAGTAGCATATATAATAAGTTGTTTCCATTTGTATATACAAACAATGGAAAGCTATAAAAGAAACAAAACTGCTTACAGGAAGTAGGACTGAGAAATGGGAGACATAAGTTAGGGCTTGTCAACTTTCATTTTTTTCAATTGTCTTAGATTTTTAGCCATTTTAGTCTTTACCTATTTTTTTAAAGTGCATACATTCTGTTAGCACATATATTTTATAAATGAAACATATACATGAATATGTGTGTGTGCAGCCTTTAAAGAATGAAAACACTCACTTAAAAAAGATTTAATGACAGTTTTACAGCACCACTGAGAGCACCATATCTAGGTTACAGAAATGACTGAAATTTCATAATCATGGTTCTTTCTTCCCCACTTAAAGCCTTCAGATATTTTCCAAACTGTCACAAATTTAATTTTACTTATGTTTTAAATAATTCTACATATGATAAATTTGGATAAATTTATAGGATAAACAGAATTACTGAAAGAAAATCCATTTCCTAAATCCTTCTATGAGCCCTGAATTTGTCTTCTTAAATATATCTATTTATTCTATAAAGTTTCAGTCTAACACCAAAAGGGAATAGTAAACCTAGATTGGTGCCTAATACACATCTACCTTATAAGATACATTACAATCCACAACTTCTTCCTTCTTCAAACTACCTATCTGAATCTTTCAGGATTGATGTCCCCTTTTGCTCCAACCCCCATCCCAATCCCAATCCTGTCTCAGTTTTTTCTAGATCACATCAAGCATCTAGAAGATTTAACTCCCAACTGAAACTACTGTTCAATTTTTTTTTTAGGGAAAAGTCTACAGGGTGTTCAGGGTCTCACTACTAGACTGCACTAATAGTGATCCACCTATTTACAGCCTCCCAAGAGCTGGGATTACAAACATGTACCACCATGCCAAGTCTCAATTGCTGTCTCAGTATGCCCCAGGGGCGGGGTCAGCACGGCAGGCTAGGGGATGGAACCCCAGCCCAAGCCTGCTTGTAGGTGCTTTAATCCACTGCGTTATTTGGCCAGCCCATTGTTCAATGTTTTTGCGCTACTATCTGAAACCCATATTTAAACATATCTAGGTAGCTAAATAACAAAACATCTCTCCATAGACTGTCCATATGTACTAGTTACAAGATGGTTTGAAGGATCAAAACTGAATTATATATGCTGACAGGGGCTGCCTGGAGGGGGGGAAATTATTTTTCAGTGGGCATATCATTTCAAGTTAAGATGATAAAATTAGGGAGATGGAGAGTGGCAATACCTACACAGTAGTGTAAATAACACCATAACCAGTTCATTGTCGCTGGAAAAGAAACTTAATTTTGCATCATTCAGTTGACCTAGGAATAAATAATATTTATCTTCTAGCTATTTAGGTACAATAGTTTTAGGGACATAGAAAGATGTTTCATTTTAAAATGAAAAACAATGTACTTTTATGTAAAAAAAAAAAACTTTTAATAGTTAACATAAATATATTTTGCTTTCTAATAATGCAAATCTTTTTTAAATGCAGAAAAAAGCCCAGAAAAGTAAAAGTGAAGACAGTGCTTGTGCATGTAGTTTCGTAACATAAGGCTACAACAAAAACAGCAGAAACAAAACAAAATGGGTAAATAAAATAGTATTCAGAAAAAAAATACACAAGTAACTAGAATACGATTCTTTTTAAAATCTCAATATTAAAATGGCATTATGTAATACTTTACAAATAACTTACTAACAAGAGCTAAACGGATTCCCATTTATATAAACAAATAAGATACTGGGAAATTAAAAACAACTAGAGTCCACTAATAAAAGAGGAAAGCATGAAATGGGAAAAAGAAGGACAGTAAAAAGCAGAAATGAAAAAAATATTCATCAAAAGCACACAACCACACATGATTATTTTTTAATTACTAAATTTGAAAATATTTCCTAAGTAATTCAAAGTATGAATCAGTTAATTTCAAATGTGAGGACACAAAATAAAATAACTAATGAACATTTCTGGTATAATAAGGTTAACATGCAGAAAAAAATGTAACGTCCACACTTTCATTTTATACTATACAAAATTTCAGACAGGTTATGAATTTATTTTTAAACTAGAAGATTATGGAATGCTTAATAGAAGATTATGGAATGCTTCTAGTAATGATAGGGAGCTTGTCTCTTGATTTAAAGCAACTCATCATGTTACTATGCAGTGTCTATAGTCCAGGCATGCCAATGCACGCCTGTAATCCCAGCACTTAGGAGATAGGCAAGAGGATCCTTACAGTTCAAAAACAGCCTGGGCTACAACATGAGCTCAAGGCCAGCCTAAACTGCACAGCAAGATCCTGTCTCAAAAAAGAAAGTAAAAGAAAAAGAAAGTGTCTATAAAACACCAGGACCAGATAGATAGTTCAGTGGTTTAAGTGCCAGCCTCCCTGGTATCACAAAAAAAAAAAAAAAAAAAAGCCAACATCAAAGTAAAGATAAAATGAAAACTAACAGGAGTGAGAGGAGGACTTGCACTTAGAATGTTAGATAAAGTTTTATCTCAAACACTACAGAAAACAGATCTTGGCTGACACCCAGGCCTCAACAGAAAAACCATCACAAAATAAGACTTTAATCCAAAATGTTAAAAAGAAAGAAAAGAAATAGGGCCAAATAGCTCAGCAGATTAAAGTGCCTGCTTAGGAAGGCCGGGGTTCAATCCTGGCATAGCAGTGCTGGCCTAGCCCCAGCCCCAGCCCCTCCCCCTGGGGCATGCTGAGATGGTGATTGAGACTAGGTGTGGTGGGTGGTATGTTGAGTCTCATCTACGTAGTGAGACCCTGTAGACCCTTACTAAAATACAAAAAAAAGTCTAGAATTGCATACATTAAATATGTGCCAAGTACCGCTACAAATACCTTACCTATTAACTATCTCACAATCCCAGCAATCTCCCTCTGAAAAAGATACCATTTTATGGGGTAAGCTAGAAAAGTAAGGCCAGAAAATAAGTTACTTACCACTGTGAAATGGCTCAGTGGCAGAGTCAGAATTTGAACCTGGTCTCATTTCATAGTGCACAGTCTCAACCACTAAGTTTTTGCTTCTTTCCTCTATACCACTGTCTCAGTTACTCTTCTCTCATTTCTGGGACAAGTACTGGACACACCCAAAATGAAGGAAGGAAAGGTTTACTTAGCTCACAGTTACCGGAGGTTTCAGTCCATACTCAGCTGGCTCCAAGGCAGAGCAACACAGGCAGAGAGCAGCAGTCCAGCCAGAGGCAAAAAGCAAAAGCACAAAAGTACAGGCAGCAGCTCAGGCAGCTATGTAGTCTGCTTCCCTACACTGTAAGGCAAATTACCTGCTCCAGGGCAAGTGCAGCAACCACATCCACACAGAACAATCACAAACTCCAGAAGCCGCCCATGACTGCATGAGGCTTTGGGGGGACAACTCGACACAAACCACACCTACCACAAAATCTGGTGAACTGTTCAGTCTACAAATCTAAATTTACTACATGTAAATTACCAAAATATAGGACAATGCACAATTACGAAACGTGTATGTGTGCTGGGGATGGACCCCAATGTCTCATACATGTAAAGCATGCACTGTACTACTGAGCTACATCCATAGCTGTGAATGTCCTTAATAGTGTTTCAAGGGTTCAGAGAAGCTTGATATTAAAGGGGATATGTAAGGGTCAGGGAGATGGCTTAGTAGAGTTAAGTGCTTGCCTGGCAAGCGCAAGGGCCTGAGTTCAATCCCTGGTTCCACCATAAATAAATAAATAAACAAACAAACAAATAAATAAATAAATTTTAAAAGGGGGCTAAACAGCCGGGCATGGTGGCGCATGCCTGTAATCCCAGCACTCGGGAGGCTGAGGCAGGAGAATTGTTGTGAGTTCGAGACCAGCTTGAGCTACAAAGTGAGCTTAAGGCCATCCTGAACTGCATAGTGAGACCCTGTCTCAAAAAGACAAAAAAAAAAAGGGGGGGGGGGATAAACAGAGACTCCATGAGAAATGATACCTAAATTGGTTCTAAAAAATATATAAGTTACAAGATAAGAAATGAGAGGGGAAAATATCCACACAAAAGAATAAAAAAACAAAAAAAGGTCACACATAGTGACCCATAGCTGTAACCCTAGCACACTGGTATCTGAGGCAGGAGAATTGCAAACTCAAATCCAGCCCAACAAACTTAAGAGATTTGTGGAGATGCTGTCTCAAAATTAAAAGGACTTGCTAGGGATATAGCTCAGTGGCACAGGTGCTTGCCTGACAAATGTAAGGTCTTGAGTTCAATTCCTGCTACTAAAAAAAAAAAAAAAAAGATAATTAAAAGGACTGGGTAAGGTCCTAGATTGAATTCTCAGTACTGAGGGCAGGACAATAACTAAGGTTGAGAAGCACTGGCAACTCAAGTAACTTAAGTTGAAATAAATGTGAAATAAGAAGTAAATGGCAAATAAATAACCTAGAGGACTAAGAAACTGAGACTGAACTCACTATGGAAGATAAGGGTACTAGTAATGTGAACACAGCTGTTACATGGTAACTGATACAAAAATCAGATATAAAAGAGATGAAAGTGGAAAAAAATGCCAGAATGCCAATCTGTAACTCCAGGCAAGGTAAGGAATATCTTAAGCATAAGCCAAATGAAAATGGAGAAAGAGGAATGGATATGTAGGACACAGTAGTTGTTCAAATTCTAATTAAATTAATGGATTGAGCCAGAAAAAAAGACTTATTAATACACTGATTTGCAAAGATAAAAAGGGACTAGTGGGGCCACATCAAAGACAGTCTTTGGGAACTATATGGGGAAGTGTACTAGGGACCCTAAAAGCTATTGTGAAAGGGTAGACAAGCCCTGAAGAGAAGACAAGCTAGCTGCCCCTGCCTAATGGCACAGGCTGAAGAATTAAGGAGACTCTGTAGTCAACATTTTTTTTTTTTTTTTTTTTTTTTTGGTCTTTTTGAGACAGGGTCTTACTATGCAGTTGAGGCTGGCCTTAAGCTCACTTTGTAGCTCAGGCTGGTCTCAAACTCACAACAATCCTCCTGCCTCAGCCTCCCGAGTGCTGGGATTACAGGCATGCGCCACCACGCCCGGCGCTGTAGTCAACATTTTGAGAAGGAATGTGAAGAGTAAACAACTTAGTAACAAAATAAATATGGAGGTGACCCTGGGGTTTTAAGTATAATGTAAATGTCATTAACGGCAACAGGGAACAAAGAAGTGAAAGTAGGTTTGAAGCAAAAAAGAGGTAAGAGTTCAGGTTTCTGTATGGTGAGATTAAGGACTACATACTTTAAGATCTAAAAATGATGTGTCCACAGGGCTGGACAACTGAAAATCAGATTTCCTGCATATGAAGATGCTTAACAGTTCTGCAATACTCAAAGTATTAGGGAAAAAAAAAAAAAGAAAAAAAAAAACTAAGGAAAGTTTAAGGAACATCAACTCAAGAGAAAAGGAACAGCCAAAGAAGGTACTACGAAATGGCTAAGATTACCACTCAGAAAAATCAAGTGCAATGCAACAGTACTTCCTAGTCTTTCTCATATGAAGTACACAAATAAGACAATCCTATTTTGTGGCAAAATATAGCAAATAAGACTATTGATGGCTGAATGTTACCAGCCCAGGAGTACATAAGATCATATGTACACCTGATAATCAATTTCTTACTATGTGGAAAGCTCTATAATACATGCCAAAAGTTTAAGATTATATTTCCTTAATTTGTCTCTTTCAGTAGTCAATAATCAAGTTGAGTGAAATACTGCAGAAATGACAAAGAAAAAACTCAGAGATAACCACAAATTTGGTAAGTGAGGAAACAATAATGGCTAAAACCTAATAAAGATAAATTTCCTAAAAAAAAATAATAATAAAAGATGGTGACTAATAAAGTACCAACCATTTACCAATCATGTCAATGCTGATTACAAGGGGTAACAAACGGGAGGATTCTTCAAAGTGTTCTTGTAAAAACATTCCCCTTTTAAACTAAATTGTAAATGTAATATGCTTTATCTCCTAATTCTTTTTCTTAATCCTTTGAAACTTAAAACACTTACCCAGTGCGAGACTGGCCAACTTTATCACAAATATCCAGGATGAGGCCCCAGTCCTCAGCAGTGTTCATCTCACTGGTGGCTTTCTCTGTAGATTGGAAAAGGAATTGCAAAATGTTATTTTTCAGGTCTTTACAGTACATATAACCATTCTCATATCATGAATATACAGTTTATAAAACTTCAATAAAAACCAAAACAGCAGAACATAAAAAATAGCTGCCAGCACTCTAGTCAGTAAGACCTTCATATTCATCTTTAGCCCTCAGAGAAAAACACATTTTTTGTCACATAGAGGCATACTCCTAAGTGCCATCAATCAATATTTATTGTTTAGGGGGCTGGGGAGATGGCTCAGTAGAATAAGCACTTCCTTGGCAAGCACAAAGGCTTGAGCTCAATCCCCAGTTTTCAAAAAAAAAAAAAGAGAGAGAGAAAAGAAAATTTATTCTTTAGTGTATTTCTACTAGTGAACTACTAATTTTAGTTTTATAATTTTTATCATATTACACAATGAGTGCTTAACAGGAAAATAATCACAAAAGTATATTTTTAATATTTATTATTTATAAAAAAGCATAAAAATTTGCAACATCAACTGGTTTTCGGTGTAAAGTCTAAAAAACTACAACAAAAATAAATTCCTGCATGAACCACAGTAAAAATATCAGTAACACTCCACCAAAAACATTTTTCTACTTCATTTATCCCACCTAAATAAAATAAGATATGAATGAAACAAAGTATCAATATGCAATGCATGCTTAGAATAGGCATCAATATTTTCACAGCAGCTGTGCTTGCTTGCAAAACCTAAAAGATAATGTAAGAAATAAGTTTCCATGTGGACTACAATAAAAATTACCACTCTACAAAATAATCTTTACTTCAATTATCACACCTAAATAATAAGATGCCAATAAAATAAAATATTAAATGTGTAGTGGGTGCTTAGAATAGACATCAACATTTTCACAGCAGCTGTGTGCTTGCTTACAAACCCTAATTCATAACATCAGAAATAAAAACCTATGATAGCTACAATGTAAACATAAAGTCCAACACAGAAATAATCTTTAACTTTCACACGCAAGGCAGTCTTCACATGTGCCAACTATATGTTCCACACACACACATCTTTCTTACACTGATAGCACATGGCTCAGCTTTCTTTTCCTATGTGGTAGGCAATTCTTGTCACCACTTTTCTCTCTTTTTTTTGAGATCTTTCTGTGTTATACAACATACTTAGCAGAGAAATAAACAGTAAAATACCAAGTGTGCAATGAGTGCTTAAAATAAACATCATTTTCACATCAACTGCTGACTTCCTTACAAAACCTAATAGATAACTTCAGAAATAAAAACCTGTGTGAACTACAACAAAAACACCAACAAACTCTACAACAAAATATTTTCTTCAACTGTCACACCCATGAAAACTGTATGTTCCATATACAAGTATCATTTACATTGATAGCATGTATGTTTTGTTTTCCTGTCCTTTGTTGTAGGGCACAGTTAACATCTCTCTTAGTTTTCTTGTTATAGTAGGATTTTGGGATGTTGTGCCTACCTCTTCACCTGTCAGCTAACCACTGTATTCCACATTTTTGTGTAGCACTTCAGTCAGAAACATTTTGTTTTTCTTCTCCTGTAAATGATCTCTTAGGAGTTCCAGTCTCAATCCTCAAGAAAATTTCTGTGGTATATTTTTAACTTGTTATTGTCCTTGAAAACTATTAAACTATACCACACATGCTCAGGATCAAGTAAGACACAACCATTGGCCAATGCTTTGTATTTCTAGTGACATCATAGTTGCTGCATAACTTATCAACAACATCTCACTTTTACATCCGCTGTAGAAAGTTTCTATCTCAGACTTTGGTTTTGTCAAAGTTTCCCTATTAATTTCTCCACCATGGTACAAATGTTGACATCAGCAGAACCAGTTTATTTTTCTTTTCCATATACAAGTCCAATGTAAAACTTCCTGAATCCTAGGACCATATTATATAATTCTCTGTTTTGAAATTGCAACACTTCATTTGGAGTTTTTGCTTTGTTCCCACATATAATCCCTGTGCTGGTCAATTTTTACTCCATTTGCAAATGTAACATTAAATTGGAAACAGGGAACCCATTGTCTAATGTCACATTCTGATTCATTTGGGAGATGGAAGCAACAAGTCTGTTCACATCATTCAGTTCATTACTATCTGAATAAGGATATGATGGCTGAGTTCCAGGATAAATTTCTAAACTGAAAGCATCAGAATTCTTTCCATCTATAAGAGCACTTTTTAGCCATATTTAGACCCACTGCTCTCTCATAAGTCTTTCATATTCTTGCAATTACCATGAGAAATCCCTGCCAAATACAAGCAGACTGTGACATTCAGCTAATAAGGCATCATAATACATGTATTTTTGAATGTGACTAGTAGTGCATAAAAAACTTTTTACTTTGTATCTCAGCCTTTGTGTATTTCACAGCATCTTGTACTATTTCATCTGGTACAATTTCCAACACTGAGGGGCAATGCTGGCATTCTGCCCAACATACTTCACCACTGGAAGACCCTTGCTATATTTCTGAACCTAGTTCTAACTGCTGTTCTGTCACCTGAATCAAGAAAGTCAGTGTTCCCCGTGTCAATAAGGGTTGATTTTTGCTCCATTTTACTGTCACAGGAACTGTGGCTACCATGGCCAACATCAATCATTATCATCATCATCATCATTCATCCACCCACATCACTCTTATGTTATGAAGACATATATTTTACCATAAGGGTTCATCTTCATCATGCATTATAAATAAATGATTCTGATCTCCCCCTAAAACTTGCAACTATGATTTTTCATGTGCCATTGTACTAAACTGGGCTACTTCTACCAGAAAAATCTAAAGAAAACTTTTTAAAAAAACAAATCCTAGAGAGGTGTGGCTGTATTATACCCCCGTGATGCTCAGGTACACACATGCAAGAACTCTCTACAGAGTATCATATGTGTGTAAATCCTGGCTTGACACTTTTGCACACATCTTACATTTTGTTGTACTGAGTGGATAAATACAAAAATTGCTTTCTGTATCCTTCAGAGAAAGTATTGAGAAGCATATCTGTATACTAGTATGTTAAAGTAAAAATTTACAGTAGAAAAGGGATGAGTGTGAAACAAAGTGTTATGCTCCACTAAAGGGAAAAAGAGCACACTATCACTTATCACAATTTTCCTTCATCCAGTTGTTCTTTGATTGATTTTTCTTTAAAAAGTTATATACAGGTGTACTCTATCTGCAAAAGTATTACTTTTATTATGAAAAAAATTTTTCTTATTTGCTAATGAAGTGATGCAGGCTAGGCAAAGAGCACTATCAAAATGTCCCCAGGTATATACTATCAAAATGTCCCCAGGTATACTGGAATCCTGGGCACAAAAAATAAAGGAAAACCTGGTTTTCAATAAGTCATATATGGAACTTCGTCATCACTTCATGCAAACAAGTAAAAAACTAAATACAGCAAAACACATACACCTCTCTGATCCTTTAGGGAAGGAAACTTAAGAGTGAACCTCAACCCAAGAACTAGAGACAGACAAGCAGAAGAAACAGAGGATCACAACTTACATCAGCAATCTCTACAGCAACTAAAGCTTTGCTATGAGATCCAAAAGGTGAGTGACACATTGCTAGAGACCTGGTGAGGACAAGTGTGAGAGTTAAAACTCCAAGGAAGACCAAATCACAGGGGCGCACAGGTGGTTCACTGGTAGAATTCTTGATGGCCAAATCACAGGGGCAACCAACAGCTCTGTGAGTTTTATCCAGGATCAATACTAGATTCTCACAGCAAATACTGGAGAGAAGTTCCCTTCTGCTTCCTAATGTCAGGACAGGGAGGAAAGAAACATTTGGCAATACACCAGAGAATGCTGCTCTTCTTAACAAGGCCTACCTACCCTTAAGAGAAACAATTTCACTAAGTCTAATCACAGCTCACTTAAGGGGTACTCCCAGTTCCTACTGCTCTCATCTGCTACCTGAGCAAAGAGAAATACGCAGCTTCAGTCCACTCCCCCATCTCACCATATAACGAAAAGACTGAAAAAGGGGTATAAGGTTCACAGTCCAGATACACAGCTCATTCATTAAAAGACTGAGTATATTTTCATGTGAGTCAAGTACCTGCACCATGTTAACACTAGTGAAAAAAAAACAAACAAAAAGTGGGTTTAACAGTCAGGCCTGGTGATGCACACCTATAATCCCAGCATTCTTGGGCAACTTTTGAGCTCTGTTTCAGAATTAAAAACATTTCAAAGAGAAAGAACAACTGGGATGAAAGAGAAGGGGAAAAAAAATATATATGTATGCATAAGGATACCTAGAATAACTATACTGCTGATTTCTGCTGGTCTACTGAACAGTTAACACTTAAATTTAAAACAATGTTTATAACATTTTTGGCCAATTTTGCTTGCATATATCTGGTAATCTGGACAACTAATTTGAAGACAATATGCAATATAACAACCATTGTTCATTACCTACCATTTTTGTTTAGTGAAATTCTTTTTCTTTTCTAATTTCTATGCTATTTGTTATTCTCGTTAAAAAAAAACAAAAAGTAAAAAAAAAAAAATTAGGAAAAGAGATGGAGATGTAAGTTAGTGGTAAAAGCTCTGGACTCAATCCCCATTACCCCTCCCCCCAAAAAAAATCCACAAACAAGCATGCAAAAAAAACACAAAAACAAAAACAGAAACAACTACGTGTACTGTTTTCAGATAGAGCTAACTTATAGAGCAAGAAAAGTTACCAGGCATAAAGAGCATCCTAAAAAGGATAAAGAGATGTCAACTCTCCAGAAAAACATATCAATTCTAGTTTAGGTACCTAACAAAAAAGTATCAAAATATATAAAGCAAAGACAGAAATAATAAAAAATTATTATTAAGAATGGTAAGATAGCTCATAGATTATAGGGACACGGGGTTTGATCCTGGTGAGCCCACCCCCTCAGGAGCATGCTGAGATGGACTGAGACTAAGCATGGTGACACATGCTTATAATCCCAGCACTTGGGAGGCTGAAAACAGAAGAATCACTAGGAGTCCGATCTACATAGTAAGACTCTTTAGTCCCTGTACTAAATACTTTTTTTAAAATTGAAAAAAAAAAAAAAAAAAGAACGGTAAGAGGAAAGCTACTACTAAAACTAAAGGATTCAACATCCCTCCACAAGACAAAGCAGGCAGAAAATCAGTAAGAACATGGTTGAACTCCACCACATCATCAACAGACTATATGTAATTTATATCTATAGAGTATTTTATCCAATAACAGAACCATACAATTCTCAAGTTTACATGTACCTTACTCACTTTTCTGGCTGCTGAAGCAAAATATGTGAAACTGAACATTGAAATTTTCCTCCTTCAATGGTAGGAAAAGGTTCATTTCAGCTCAGAGTGGAGAGGTTTCAGTCTATCATCATAGACTCAAAGGCAGGGTGGTAAGGCAAAAGGACATCACAAAGGAGAAACAGTCCATGGCAAGCAAGCAGGAAACAGTGAAGCAGCAAGCAGGAGCAGCTCCAAGCAAGCCTCCCTTTTGCTTTTATGCCATTCAGGATATAAGCCTTTTGGGTGGTACCAGCCACACTCATGGTGGGGATTTCACTGTCAATAAATCTATTCAGTCATATCCAAATTACTTCCATCAGTGGACTAATTTAGAACCACACATCCTTAATCCCAGCATCACACATGCTGTCCAGTAAGCTTCAAAAAGCCTCAGCTATGAGTGCCTGAAGCTTTGGAGGGACATCTAGATACAAACCACAAGAACATAAAACATCCATCAAGATAGATCACATCCTCAGCCATAAAACACACAAAAAGAAATTCACACAATCACACAATCCTTGATCTCTGACTACAAAGGAATTAAATTAGAAAACCCAAAACAAAAAAAAAAGCTGCAAAACTCAAAAACACACTTCTAAATAATGTGAATGTACACTGGGCATGGTAGCACATGCCTGTAATCTGTGTTCGGGAGGCTAAAAACAATATCATTACAAGTCCGAGATATGTGGTGAGACCCTGTAACACAAAATACATTGAAAAAAAAAAAAAAAAAACAATAAAAACATCTCAAGGAATTTTAAAATATTTTGAATTACATGAATGGTTATACATTCATGTTATGTGAAACAGTGGTTATGTGAAGTGTGAATGGTAACACAGAACTTAGCAAAACTTGTAGAATGCAATGAAAGAAAGTGTTCATAAAAAAACAATCTTACAAAACTAGAAAAGCAAAGTAAATGCATACTGAAGAAATAATAGAAATTGAGATACAAGCCAACTAAATTGAAAACAGGAGAGAGCAATACAAAAAATAAACACAACCAAAAACTAGTTATTTAAAAAGATCAATAAAAACCAATATGCCTCTAGCCAAGTAGCAAAAAGAGGACACAAACTGCTAGTATCAGAAGCAAAAGAGTGGTCAGGGAGATGGCTCAGTGGAATAAGCACTTCTCTGGCAAGTGAAAGGGCCTGAGTTCAATCCCCGGTTCTGCCAAAACAAAAAAAATAATAATTTGGGGCCAGGGAGATGGCTCAGTGGAATAAGTGCTTTTTTGGTAAGCACAAGGGTGTGAGTTCAATCCCTGGTTCTGGAAAAAAAAAAAAAAAAGCAAAAGAACAGCCCTCACCACAGTTCCCATGGATGTTAAAAGATAAATGTTATGAACTCCATGCCCACAAATCTGATAAACTAAAGGAAATGGACCAATTCTTTTAAAGCCATAATATGTCTCAATTCATATAACAAAAATAGATAATCTTAGTAGGCCTATCATCTAGTAAAGAAACTGGGCCAGTAAACTTAATAATCTTTCAAAACAGAAAACACCAGTAAATTCAGCAGTGAATTCTAGCAAACATTTAAGGAAAAAATTATTAATAATTTTGTACAATCTTCGACAGAAAATAGAAGCAGAGAGAATCTTTTCTCACTCAATCTATAAGGCCAACATCACCTTAATATCCAAGCTAGACAATATTACAAGAGAAATATACCAGTACAAATGCAACAAAATTTAACAAAAAATTAGCAAATTGAATTCAACATACAAAAAGGCAATCAATATATACTAATGGCCAAGTGAAATTTACCCTAGGTATGTAAGACACATTCAATTCTGGACCAATGATCAACTTATGAAAGGCAAAGACTTCTGGGCACTACAGCTCAGCCAAAAAAAAGACTTACAAAGACTGAAAATATGATATTGAGGGTCAGGGAAGAGAGAGACTCCTTGATAAAAACCAACCTATAATGAAGTTCAAAGTCAAGAAGATCCAACCACATGAGAGCACCTTTATTGTACTTCTGATTTCTCAAGTATTAGACATGGACAGAGAAACAAGGATCGTTAGCTGAGAAAATTTTCTAACATGGAAGATCAAGGAAAAAAAAATAAGTAAAACAAAGAAAACAGGGAAAATATGCAATTTTGTATAGCAGTCTCCCTGAGGTGGGGAGACTACTATATTCCAAGGTAACATCAATAATACAAAAGAAGAAGATAAGGAGTAATAGAGTTCAAACAATAAACACCATGAACAGATGAACAGATGTTGTGAAAGATAATATATCACCAAGATCCCCCATAACGAATTCCAATTTTTAAACCAGAGGTAGATTAACCAACACCAAGGCTCTTACTTATAATGCTTGACCATGATCAACTGATAATAAAATTTCTGCTTCACTAGTCTTTTTAGTACTCTTCTTGGATTGGGGGAAAACACTCTTCCTATTTTTCTCTTCTACTGAGAGTTGAGGTAGGTCATGGTGAGTTTATAAACAGAAAATGGACAGTACACAAATTTCAGGCTTACAATATCTGACCACTAGTAACCACTTAAGTTACTAGCCCTGGAGAACTAGCCAAAGTACTAAGTGAAGGTAATGGGTGACAACTAATGGATACTGGTACACAGAGTTACTTATGACTAAGCTATTTGTAAGTTGATATAATAAAGTACCTGGTGCATATTTTATTTTAAAGAGTTTTATTTAGCTTAAGTGTGAAGGCCAAAAGTACAAGATGAAGCAGTCCCATCTGTTTGGTCTCCAGTCAAGGTCTTTTGGTGGAAGGTCTCTTGGTGGATGGCACAACAAACGATAGGAGCATATGTAGATACTGTAGTGAAACAGAAGTCAGAGTGATTCAGGTGCCAGGGCTGCTCTTTTTACAATGACTATTCTTGAAGGAACTAACTAGGATCCACCAGAACTACATCAATCTCTTCCAAGGGTGATGCCTCAACAACCTACTTCCTCCCACTAAGAGCAACTTCTTAAAGACTCCACCACTTATATCACCATAATAGGACCAAGCTTCTAGCACATGAAATCTGAGGGACGTGCTCAAACTTCAATATTCTAACTTGGAAGATGACAAATGGCTCTTATTCCTAGTATAAGAATTCAAGATGTCCAAAATATTTGTAATCGCAGGATTGGAACTCAAACATTGAGACCCTTGCCCCTTCAAGTAAAGAACTCATAAGCAGGGTTTCTTTATTTCATCCTGCTGTGTCCTGTCCTTCTTTCTCCCATGAGTAAGACATTGGAAATTCAATTCCTCTTTCTCACTGTGGGTCACCCTTTCCCCAGAGCCATAAAAACTAGAATTATTATCCTACTTTACCCTACTTTTCTGTTTAGGTGCTAATCTCCACAAAGGGGTCTTGCCTCATACTAAGGAGGAAGAAATGCTAGCTACAGCTAAGGGGTGAAAAATCATCTGAAGAAGTCTTGCAGAGGATCCATACTCAAAACGATTAGCATTAGCTCATACCTTTTTTGTCAGTTAAACTTTGACTTAGCTTTCTCTGGTTCAGCAAACATAAACATAATGATTAATGGCTCACCCTGTGCTCTAGGGTCTTCAATCTGAAGGCTTCTGTGGTAAGTAAAACTATGATCAAATTTGTCATATTTTTCTCAGATTAAGTAGTCTTTTGTTACAAGGGTGTAGGGAAAGAACGGGATCAACTCTCTTTCCACTCCTACAATGCTAAGGTGATTTACTAATAGGAACTTACAAAATTTGGATATATTTTCAACAAAATGGAATAAGTCTTTCAACTTTATCAGGCCCTATCTGAAGTGGCTTACAACTGAAAAAAGGAACTGAACCTAACTGATAGAGGCCTAGATATATTTTCTATCTTATAAAATAGAAATGATGACACAGAAATAATATAAAGCTTAAAGCAAGTTAAAAGAAAAGAGCCTCAAGAGAGAAAAGAAAATCAGAAAAGACTTTTGATATACTTAGAAATCATGAGCACTGAATAATGAACTCTTTGTATTTACTTTGTTCCTTTTTTTTTGGTCTTTTTGAGACAGGGTCTCACTATGCAGTTCAGGATGGCCTTCAGCTCACTTTTGTAGCTCAGGCTGGTCTCAAACTCACAACAATCCTCCTGCCTCAGTCTCCCGAGTGCTGGGATTACAGGCCTGCACCACCACACCCAGCTCTTCTTTGTATTTAAATGAATAGAAAGTTATTTTGAAGAATTTAGGCTGTCTAAAATACAGATTAATTATAACTACTCCAAGACCTAAAATACTAGAAGAGGTACATATTTTTACTGATTCAAGAAATATCACATAACCTAGAGTTCTTTTTTTTTTTTTTTTTTTTTAATGTATTTGTATAGGGTTGAAAAGGAGCAAAATGCTAAGAGGCTTTATACACCAGCATCCTTAAGAGGCGCATTCAATACATGTGGCACACAGAAGGCTGTGTACATTTGTTTGGAATATAGAGAATTGCAATTACAGAAGAATGACTCTCGGGTGCTTGAACTATGTGACTAAGTAAACAACTCATGCACCAGTCATCAAAACAGAAGCAAAGTTCTAATAGTCTTAAACACCCTGAATTTAAGGTTTTGAAACTTACCCAACTGCAGTGGAATTAGAATATCATATTTTTACACATAATCCCATAGCAATCCTGAGATAGGTAATTTTATCCTAATTTATAAAAGTGAAAAGTGAATTTAAAGGGGTCTTTACCTGTCCTATCATAAAGTTTGCCCATTTACTTATAGTAAATGATGTAGGTATAATTTAAGCCCAACATCACACGGTCTTTCCTTCAAATTATACATCAGAAGAAAAATCAATTTGCCTATGGTTTATGATACTGATTGGACTAAACAAATGGATTAAAAACATGTCCAAGTCTGTAGATTGTAGAGTTATCCAAAGAAGTATGCTCAGGAACAAAAAGGTACTATTTCAAAAACAAAGTCATAATAATTTAGCAGAAATAGGAATGAGTCAAAGACACTTCTGATGACCAGAAGAGTAAAAACTAACCATATAATGAAGAACTAGACAGAGAAAGTTCAATTATAAATCAATTCTTTAACAAAACTTCAAATAGAAATACAAGACTGACAACCTAGAAAAATATCAATAATTCTTTTTAGGATACACCAAGTTGTTACTATGTACTAGGTATGGCCCATAACATACTAAGAGAAGAAATGAATTCTTCTCATCCTTATAGAGTTCACAAAATAAATAAATAAATGTCAAGGAGCAGCAGCAAAGGGTAAAGATGGACTTTTTTTTTTTTTTAAGCAAGTAACTAGGAGCCTCTACAGAATATGGCAAAACCTTAAAACTGCCGAGGACAGCAATAACCTAGGCCAAAAAATGGTTTAAATTAGCTTCAAAAGCAGAAATGCACACATAGCAACCAAAAAGTAAAACATGACAAAGACAGGATATCATAATCATATCAGGGACCCAGAAAGGTCAGGCTGTGGGCCACACAAACATATGCATTTGCCTGCAAATGCTAGGAAGCTACCTAGGGGAAGTTCTGAGCAGGTAGGCAAAATGAACACTTTTTTAAAGTAGCCTTAGCTTTCACAAACTATTGTAAGGTGGTAGGGTAGTATAAAAAGAATACCACAAAGCTCTTCTAGTTGTAGAAAGATGTTACAATGACTAAATATGATAATACCACTCAGGTAGAGAGAAGTCATGAGTTTCTGGATATATATGTATATTTTTAAGTAGAGCCAAAAAATCTTACTGATAAAACGGGTATGGAATGTGAAGCAAAAAGAATCAATGATGAATCCAAATCTTCAGAAATGAGTGCAGGAAACATTAACAGCACCATTTACTAAAATAGTCAAAGATAAAAGAATGAGAAAGTTCAAAGAGCTGGTCATGGTAGCACACACCTGTAATCCTAGCACCTGGAGGCTGAGGCAGAAGGATTGTCATGAATTCAAGAGAGAAATAGAAAAAAGAAAGGAAAAAGGGGTTTTGACATGCTTGTTTTAGACTCCCATCAGAACCCAAGAAGAGGGGTCAGGGAGACAGCTCAGCAGAATAAGGAACTGCCTGGCAAGCTCAAGATCCTGAGTTCATTCCCCAGTACCACCAAAAAAAAAAAGAACTGAAGTGAAATGTGTAGATACCTACACATTTAGACTCAGCCTGAGACTATGTACATAATTTGGGAGTCATCTAAGTATTCATGGTATTTAGGCACACATTTTTTTTTTTTTTTTTTTGGCAGAACCAAGGATTGAACTCAGACTCTTGCGCTTGCTAGGGAAGCACTTAATTCCACTGAGCCATCTCCCTGGCTCGTATTCATGGTATTTAAAGCTAAAGTATTAGATGATGTTTTAAAAAAATTCTCTGTAAATAAAAACACAGAAATTTTTCTAAGTGCTTCACAAATATCAATTCAATTCTAATGATCCTGTAGGTTAAGCACTATCATTATCCCTATATCACATATTAAAGAAAATAGAGATCAAAGAGTATTTAAGCAGCTAGTCCAAAGTTACATTTCTGATAACAAACCAGAGGCTTGAATTCAAGCAATATCCCTAACTCAAGTTCCAGGACCTGTATTCTTAATGATAAGAGTTCAATGTTCGTTTCTTCTCAAGACACTGAAAGAAAATATGTCAAAGGAGAAAAGGATCCAGAATGGATTTTCATGACACTTGACATTTAGATACTGCAAAAAAGGAGAAGTAATAATGGCTAAAAAGGAGTTAAACAGAAATGTAATGTTAGAATGAAATACATTTATTCAAGTTTACTGAGTGTTTATTAGTACCAGACACTGGACTACATACTAGGGATACAGTAAACAAATCAAAAATCCATCCTCACCAGAGCTCATCCGCACAGGTTTAGGCATTTCTACAAGAAAAAGATTACCAATACTTCGCCTCAATACAGGAAATATTACCTACTACACACATTTTCAGTATGTGAAGTTGAAAACAATTTTGAAAAAGCATTGTCTCAGTTACTTTTCTCTTGTTGCTGGGACAAAATACCCAACACCCAAAATTAAGAAACGAAAGGTTTATTTAGCTCACAATTTGTGGAGGTTTTAGTCCATAATCAGTTGGCTCCAAGGCAAGATGGCACATGGCATAGGGCAACAGTACTTGGTGGCAGAAAACAGCAAAACAGCAAGAGCAAAAAGACAGGGGAGTGGCAACAGCAGCAAGGCAAGCCTCTCTCCCTTATATGCATTCTGGCTATCCACAGGTGTAGCTTAGCACTCATACCCATGATCTCAGCAGCACTCATACCCATAATTCCAGCATTGGATCATGAATTAAAGACAACCTCTAGAAGTTCTCCCCATTACTACATGAGGTTTTGGGGGGATAACTAGGCAAAACTATAATAAGTGTAATGTATACAGACATAAAGTGATTGATAATTCCATTAAATGAATTAGTTGAAGTTATTTAACATAACTGACACATTGGTGAATAAGGTGAGAAGGAACAGTTAAATTTATTCTGTAGTCTACCTACTGTATCCTACATGTGCTATTAATAAAAAAAAAAAATAATGCATAGGAATCTACTGGACTCCACCCATGGATTACTAACTAGGGATTACCAAAGGCTCATCTTCAATATTTTGTGATAATTCAAATATGGATCACAAGAGAACTAATCCAGATATAAAACTTGACTAACTTTAAAAAGTAAGCTTTTCTGAATATATAACACCTAACAGGTAGTAATCACTAGAATATAGAAGCAGAAAAACAGAGCATGTTACTGTCTCTAATATTAATTTGGTAAACAAACCAACAAATACTAAAATGACTTGCAGAAATTTGGAAAAAGCTACAAATTATGGTAGACTAGAGTAGTCTTCTGAACTGGGAGTTACTCTGACCATAGTCCAAGGGACAGTTAGTAATCCGTGGAGATGTTTCAAATCATGAGTTGCAGCAGGGTACCAAGTAGTATACAGTGTGTAAAGGCCAATGATGAGGCAAAACACCCTGCACTGTGTAGGGTAGACTCCCCAAAAGATGTTTATCTAATCCAAAAGGTCAATACCTTTCCTAATGACAAACACTGGGCAACAGCATTGAGGAAACAGTTCAGGTAAAACAAGTTGATCCTAAATTGGAATTAAAACATAAAGCTATGCAAAAAGATAAGAAAAACAAAAGCATAAAGGCAAGAAGCAGCCTATGTTCAAACTGAGTAGTGTATGTCCAAGAAGCAGGTTTAGCATTAAGAAATTCATCAGAATCCAATGCATATGTGTGTTGTAAAAAAAAAAAAAAAAGCAGACCATGCCCTGGTTTCAATCCCTAGTGTGAGAAAAACAAATTAACCAGTTAATAGAATATAAAGCTGATTCTGGTTCATTGGCAGCTTATTATATAGGATCATTAAAGCTATATAGAAGTGCTAGAAACAGAAGTGCTATTTTATTTTAAGCATTTGTCCTACAGTTGATGCAATAAGTTGTAAAATTCTTTGACAGTACAAGATCTTGTTCATTGTTGTTCTTATGTTAATGAACACTGTCCTGTAAATAATGAGTCAAATGTTTATTAAATGCAATTTTCCAATTCATTACTTATTTAGAATTATCTGTGATCACTAAAGTTTCATCCACTGCTATGATTCAGGACATTTAAAATGGGGGGGAGCTATATTCTAATTATACAAGACACAGTATAGGCTCTACACATACTACTTCACTTAATTACAGAACAGAGGCAAGTGTTTTTCTCAGCTAAAGATGAGGACACTGGAACTCAAAAGAATTTACTTTGCCCCTTTATCTCTGATTTTTACTGTGACCTAGATAGTGGCAGAGACAGAATTGAAATGTTAACCCAAATCTCTGTAAGGAAGAGCCCACAGTGCAAAATTCAAAACTCATCTTTCATAACTAAAACATGCTCATATGTGTAATGTTATCCTTATATCCCTTCACTATAGTAATTACCAAATTCTACCTTACAGGACTTGAATATGATATCCGTTCCTTGCTTTCATTTCATACTTAAGTACCAAGGCAATTCCTATGTACCTTCAAAGCACCCAACATTCTCTACCCATGGGCTGGAGTGATAGCTCGGTGGTCTAAGCTCCTACCTGGCAATCACAAAGGCCCAGGTTCTATTCCTAGTATCATATCCACACGCAGTGCAATCCAAAAAAACAGGCCAACAATACAGTGGTGGTGCATGCTTGTAATCTCAGCGCTGGGGTAGCTGAGACAGGAGGATCACTACAAGTATGGGCTGCATAGCGAGACCCTTCACCAAATTAATTAATTATTTATTTTTTATTCTCTACCCAAAAAAATCACATCCTACAATTATCTTTAGACCAGGAAAAAAAGTAACAATAAGTTAAAAAAAAAATAGCTTGTTGAATTATCATGATACTGATCATACATAATACTAATGATTCAAGAAGCAATAAAAAGTTTAGCATTTGTTTTGGGAGCAGGGGCACTGGGAATCAAACTCAAGACCTTGCGCTTGCCAAAGCAGGCTCTGTGCCGCTGAGCTAGTCCAAATATAGCATTTAAGACGTATTTTCAAAGTTCTCTTTTAATTTTCTCACTGAGTGAAGCCACAAACTGAGAAAAGCATCCCAAAGGCTCAGGTCTTCAATTCAGATTCAGCTATTACCACATATTTCATCTTCATCTTTCCCAGGCATTTGTCTGAGCTCTTTCCTCCAGGAAACAAAACAAATGTTTTTCTTGACCCCCCCCTAAAAAAAAACAAAAAAAAACTTATCTGAAACATTCTCCTGGTTTCACATGTTTAATATTTGGCCATAGAAACACTTCTGCTACAGGATTTATAATTCCACTCTACTGGAGATACGCCTCGGCCCTTCACTGTGCTTCCAGAAGCCAAGTCCCAGCACCAGATGCCACACCAGCTGCTCCTCCGAGGCCCCTGACACTAACCCGTTGAGCACCTCCTTCGAAACCC
The DNA here is from genome assembly GCA_004027165.1 of Ctenomys sociabilis. Classification (NCBI taxonomy): domain Eukaryota; kingdom Metazoa; phylum Chordata; class Mammalia; order Rodentia; family Ctenomyidae; genus Ctenomys; species Ctenomys sociabilis. The sequence continues at coordinate 66,754 of PVKA01000670.1, read as the reverse complement.
ACGGTCTTGGCTCAAAGGCCCATTTCAGAGGTTCTGGCTCCCAGCTCTTTCAAAGAGGATGCGCCAAGCTCTCACTCACCCTTAGCAAAGGGGGAAAGCGTGGCCGCGCCTCCGGGGTCCAGAATGCACGCGGGGGACGGCCAGCCTGGGCTTGCAGTAGGGTGGCAATGGACAGCGAGCGGCAATAACACTCACCAACATCCTGGTCGAAGGGATTGGTGGCAAAGAGAGGCATCTCCACTGCGAGTCGAGGTGTCCACAGGGACTCCCCCTTGGCACCACTGGAGTCAGTGTGCGATGTAAGAAGGAACACTCTTCAGGTAAAACCAACAAGAGACACCACCTAGCACGCGACAGCTCCACCTCTCACCTACCCGCCCCCCAGCAAACCGGAGCAGCGGCGGCCGCGGCAACAGCAAAAAAGCTTAGTAGGTCCCCGCGCGGAGCATGTCGGGAACCTAGCCGCCCTCGGCTCTGCCTGTTGTGAATCTGTCCAGAATCGCCCCTGTCAGGGTAGAACCACTCAAGAAACATCTGCGATCTAGCTATTCTCATGATGACTTACAGAAAAGAGCAAGCTTAATACCCGCACTTTCTGCTTTCTCCTTGGCTAAAAGCTTCCGGAAAGCAGGGTCCTCCAGGCGCACCAAAGGCGACTAACAACCCCAGTTGTGAATCAGAGACTGGGCAAAGAGTGAAAGGGTCGAATAAGGATCCAAGGAATTCCTGTCATTCTCCCCAGCCCCAAATTCCGTCGTTTCTCGGACATTGTGATACAGCAAAGGAGGATAGAAACTCCTTTGGATCATGTAAGTTTAAAAAAAAAAAAAAAACTTGATTTTCATTAGCTGGGTGAGGCGACAAGAACTTGGTTGATCAAGTCATGTGAGCTAAGGAATTGGCCGGAATCCCCGAAGAGGGGAGTGTCAGGGCGCTGCCTTCCCGGGAGTCCCCAGGCGCCCGGCTTCCGAGTCTGAGGAATGCTCTTGTAGTGGGGCGTCGGCGCCTCTTGACTAAGCGTGCGGTCACCCAGCAACCGTGATCGTGACAAAATGGGGCTTTCACGGCCCCAGGTAGCCTTCTGAAACTAAGCAAAAGAAAAAAGAAAGAAAACTGAAAAAAATGGTGCTAGAAATTTTTATGATTCCCAGCAATTTCCAAGTATGAATTTAATGTAAGTGGTTGTAACAGAAATTATTCACTGTCATGGAGAAATTGCAACATCCATTAAATTTTGCTTTGCACTTAGAACAAACTTGGTGAGCTCATTCTGCGCATAAATTAGAAGTACATTTACCTTACAACGCTTCAGAAAACAGAATGGAAATACGGGCAAGACAGAATTAGTATCAGTATACAAAGCTTTATTACAAAAGCTCGCTTAAAATGAACTTCCACTTCTAAAGAGAATGCAAATAATGTTTTTCATCATTCAAAGTAACAGAATCACGGATGTAGGAAATTGTACAGTCACATATTGTTGGGTGAATGAAAGTTAACAGTCATCCCAAGAAAACTATTTGGAAGCCTGTAACAAGCTTTTTTAAAATGTAAGTACTGTTGGACCCAGCAGTTTTAGTGGTGGGTTTTTTTTTTTTCTTTTTTTTTTTTAATTTACCATAAAGATACTCTTTGAAAACATGAACAAAGGTATACATGCCAACACTGTTTATAATACCAAAGTATAATATCCAACTTAAAGACATTGGACAAATTACTTAATATCGCAATGTATTAATTTATCAAATCCATCTTGTCAAGGTATTGTAAAACTGTCTCATTGATATTTGTACTTCAATAAAAAAAATTACTTAATATCTTAGCGTTCGTGTCCTTATTTCTAGAAAAAACTAATAATAGGGTTTCAGGGTCAAATAAACTAGTACAAGTAAAAACTTGTAACTACCTGACATGAAGCAAGCAATAACTGTAAGCAATTATTAAAGTTATTATTGGTCAAAGAATTTTTGGTGCACAGTATTTTGAAGGTGATGCTATAGATCTGTGTTTATATAGCTATTTGAATATGTAATTTTTTAAGTTACACAACCATGTAAAATTACAAATAGCTAAAAATTTGAAAGTCTGAAAGGAATACACAAGAATATTATGATTATCTCTAAATACTAAGATTCTGAATGATATTTCTATTCTTTGTGCATTTTTTTATTTTCCAAATATGGCAAGTACGCATTTCTTTTTCAAGCCAAAAAGCATGTTACAATAATCCAAAACAATGTGATACAGTAGTACTAGCAAGTTCTTGACATTTTGAAAGGGCAGTATTAATGCCTGTGCATTATTATCACAAATACAAAGATTTTCTAAATTTAATATTGACACAGGTATCAGAACATTATCTTTTAAAAAATTTATTATTAGGCTGACAGTCATGTAACAACTTGTCCTCAATTTACAGAGCAATATCTTGGGTACATTATCATAATTTCCTTATATTGGAGCCAGGTATTTATACAAATATATTTGCCCATATTCTGTGCTCTGGTAATAACACGGAATTGTCCAAGCCTTGTTAATACATGAGCAATGCACATAACACATTAGCACTCATAAACCTTGCACGTGGTATTCTGACCAAGAAAAACAACATTAGCTATCAGTCTTTATGATGAATATGGTATAAACATTATGAAATATAAAATGTATAATATATTTGACAAAAGCCACATATAAAAACTAAGTTTGTTTCTGAGATTAACTTGCCTTTGAAATACATGACTTCTTTGTTATATAGACTTGTAAAGAAAATTACTAAATTCATATTTTTATTTTAAACATTTTTGAGACTCAGTTTCACATTACAGTATTTCTGTACTATAATAAATTTTGTTGCTAATTTTAAAGTATTCCTTTATTCACAATTTGACTTTCAAAATTATTTTACATTAAAACAAAAGATACTGTAGGTGGGTGAGATAGCTCAGCAGACTAAGCACCTACTCAGGTAAGAGTAGGGACCAGGATTTGATCCCTGGCACCACATGCCATGCCAGCCCCACCCCCAGGCACACTGAGCAGGCCTCTGAGACGACATATGGTGCTCACCTGTAGTTCCAGTGCTGGGGAGGCTGAAAACAGGAGGATCACTACAAGTCTGAGCTGCATAGTGAGACCCTGTACCAAAGCTAAGATACTGACATACAAGTAGAGTTACTCCAGGAAAGTATCTTTAATTTTCATACCCTAAAAGAGGAAATATCTCAGAAAGGTTATTAATAGTTTGATAATTTCAACTCAGAATGATTAATATTTTTTCAGATTAAATCCTTTCCCTCCAGCCTTGTTGCCACTACTCTAGTATCCATCTTCATCATCTCTTAAGAGAATTACAGTAAAACCACTTATTCATAGGGCCTGAGGTTAATTGTGACCCCAAAATATTGAACAAAAAACTCCAACAAATGAGCAAATAGTGAATTTATGCCATTCCAAGAAGTATGATGAAACATCCCCCCCTTCCATTCCATGTGGGCCCAGGATGTGAATTATCCCTTTGTCCAGTGCATCCGTGTGATATATCCTATCTCCCATTATCACTTAGGAGCCATTTTGGTTATCAGATTGACTTTATTAATAATGTTTTCATTATACCATTACAGTTGTTGTCTTTTATTATTAGTTAAGAATTACCCTGTGTAACTTATAAATTAAATTTTATCCTATCTTATATGTGTAGGAAAATACATAAAATATATTTGGGTCAGTAACAGCCAGTTTCAGGCATCCTCTAAAGGTTTGGACATAAAGTAGCTGAGGGAAAATTTCCTTGGAATAAAGGGATTGGAGAAAAGATGACTGCATTATATTCACCTCCTAGTATCTTTTTTTTCTTACTGCTATGGAATAAACTGTATCCACCTAAAATTGCTATATCAAAGCCCCAACATCAACATAATAGTAGTTTGTAGATACGGGCTTTGGAAAATTTAGATTAGGTTATGGAGCATGGAGCCTTGTGATGTGATTAGTGTCTGTATTATTAAAGGCACCATATTGTTTGCCCTCTCTCTTCTACCATATAAGGACACAAGAAGAAGGCAGTTGTCCGCAAGCACGTAGAGGAATCCTTACCAGAAGATGACTGTGTTGACACATGTAATGATCTCAGACTTCTGGTCTCCAGAACTTTGAGTAAATTAGTTTATGTTCTATAAATCACTCTCATTATGGTATTTTAATAGGGCAGCCCATGCTAACTAATACACTCATTTATCTCCAAACTGATCTCTACTATCAGAATGATTTTTCTGAGAAAAAATGTGATTATATAATTCCCTTAAGATTCTTATCTGTTTATTCTGCCAATCATTCAATACAAGTTGCTGACCCCTTGTGTTTTTCAGGCACCATCCTATACTGGAAATTTCATAGAGACAAATGATTTATGTAACTTAATATTTTTTGGAAAGTAACCTATTGAGCAGGATGTCATTAATTCAACTAATTTCTTGATTCCATATTAAGAGTGTCTCTAGCTTGTAATATTAACCTTAATTCTCTAGTGTTTCATCCATAGTCATCCATATAGATGGTTAATGCCTCAACTCTTCAGTGTTTATTTACTGCTTTCATCTTTCTAAAGTACCAGCAGCCATCCAGATATCCTTGGACTTTTTGAGTCATTAAACAAGCAATTTCTGCTTCTTATGCTTATTCTATTTAGATGGATTTGAGACCTTCTCAAAATCTGCACTCAGATATCACTTCCCAAAAGCATTTCCTGACTCAGTACCCAACCAGTACTACTTATATAGTAAATATTTGATTATTAATTGGTTAATTGGTGCCAGCCAGATAGCTCAGCGAATTAAAGCACATGCCGAGGCAAACACTGGAACCAGGGTTTGATCCCCAGCAACTGTACCAGCCCCACCCTCAGGACACACTGAGACGCTGCAATAGAGTACTGGCATGGTGGTATGCGCTTGTAATACCATCACCTGGGAGGCTGCAAAACAGGAGGATCAGTAGGAGTCCAGTCTACATAATGAGACCCTGTAGACCCTGTACTAAATACAAAAAATAAAATAAAATAATAGGTTAATTGGCTTCCTCTCTCACAGCACTTAATGGTAGGATATTTGTTCCAGATATTGATTACTGCATAAAACCATACAAAATCTAGTGTTGTATAAAAAACAATCATTTCTTTTGCTTACAGATCAGAAATGTGATCAGAGCTCAGGGGGAACAACAAGCCTATCTTCCACACTGTTATATCAGCAGAGCTGTTCAAGAGCCAAAATGATTTGGAATAGGAAGAGAATACAGCATCATATCAGTGATTTGGTTGGACAAGTAGTCAGAATGTTTCTAAATGAGGGGAAGGAATAAAAGTTAGAAAGGGTTATAAGGAACTTGGGTGGTCATATTTAAATGCTGCTATAATATCAACATTTTGCTTGTTTATATAAGCATGGGTTTTTAAATCCTTTAATTTTTAATCTGTTCATTTATGTGCTGTGTATGGTGTCATAAAAGTTAAATTCAGTAAATAAAGTATATTATTATTAAAATGGCATATTTTCATCTGTGGTCTTAGAAGATGGTGAGATCTGGTCTTGTCTTTTCACATAAGCAAATAGAACTCTGGACAAAAATACAAGAAACAAATTATTTCCAAGACGACACATGAGGCAGCAGTGTACTGTTATCCTAAGGAGACAGGAAATATGCATTGAGCCCTATTACTGCCAGCAGTTATTATGCCCACAATTAGTTTCTTTTTTTAAAATTTATTTTATTGAAGAACAAATAGCAATGAGACAGTTTCAAGGCAAATTAACGGGACAGATTTGATAATACACTGCAAACTGTTCTCATACTGTTTTGGTGTAGTGCAAGGTGCATACATGATTATACTTATAGACATTATTATAGCAGATGTCTCTAATCAGTGAAATAAGAGAGTGTAGCTGTTTCCTTATTTTTTATGGTTGAATTATATCACAGACTCAATAATTAATATTTTCTACCTTGTTATTTTTCTAGTAGTTGTCCATAGTACTAGAAGCCGACATAATATATTGTCCAACCACTATTAGTGCAAATCTTGCTTCTCTTAGGATTATACAGAAGCACTGGATATTTATCCTAACTGTACTGTTTATACACACACATCATGATTCTTCCTTGGTGTGCCCTTTTTTTTGTATAGACTTATCAAAGATGGGCACTCCATTGTCATTAAACCAGTTTAGGTGTCTGAATTCAGTGACACAATCCAAGACAGTCCAGCATTCCACAATAACAGTGAGTTATCTGAAGAAGGTGTTTACTATAGACATTTACAGCTCAACTTATTATTATGGCCCCGCATTATATACCTTATTTTTATACTTTTCTGCTGGATGGTTAAGACTGACATAGAGCAAGACCTATATGCAAAAGATGTAGCTTTTGTTTCTGATGACGTCAGTGAAGTGCCCTCAGGGTTTATCTTGGAATCCTCTACCTTACTTTGTAGATCTTTTGTCTGTGTCCTCCATGTGGATGAGTCACTGCCAATGCTTGACTAATTTGCTCTCAGAGCCTGAGAGAAAGTTTTCTCTCCATGTGACACTCCCCAGACACACTATAGATCATGAATCTCTTTCCATCATCTATCTGATTGGAAAATTTGGGGCACAACTGAGTTCCATGATGTTACAGTACAGGTTCTCCTATGCTCTGAGTCTTCAGTGACCTTGAAAGGGTAGGGCCAAAATGTTGGCTGACCTTGCGGCTCTTCTATTTCTCCAATTTTGTTCTGTGAACTTAGGATGCTAACCATCCGGAAGAAAAGCTGATTAACACCCTGCAGCATACGCCATTCAGTTTGCCCTAACTATCTGACTCAATTGTTTTCAGTTGTTGTTGTACATTTCTATTTGTATTTCTTCTTTTGACTTCTTATACTAGGGAGACTATACAATATTTGCATATGTGGTCTGGTTTATTTCATTTATGAGTATATGTTCAAGTGGCATCTACTTCAGTATAAATGTTTCAAGTTTATCATTCTTTATAGGTGAGTAATACTCCATTATATAGAAATAACACATCTTTTTCAACCATTCCTCATGTGATGGACATCTTGGTTGTTTCCAAGATTTTGCTATCACAAATTGTGCTGCTATAAACATAGGTACACATATATCAGTATGATGCAATGTTTTCAGTTCTTCTGGGAAAATTGCCAGTAGGCGGATAGCCAGCTTGAATGAGATTTCTAGTCCTACTCTTTTGAGAAGTTTCCATGCTGATCTCTACAATGGTTGGACCAGTCTACATTCCCACCAGCAGTGGAGAAGTGTTCCCTTTTCCCCACAACCTTCTCAACATTTGCTGTTGGTTGATTTCCTTGTGATAGCCATTCTTTCTGGAGTGAGATGGTATCTCAGTGTTCTTTTTATTTGCATTTCACAAATGGTTAGCGATGTGGAGCATTTTTTTAATATATTTATTCACTTCTTTAATTTCGTCCTCTGAGAAGTGTGTATTCATCTCAGATGCCCATTTCTGAATTGGGTCTTTAAATTTGAGGGCCTTCTTATATTTTACTTCTTTATATATTCTAGAGAGCAGACCTCTGTCTGATTGCTTATTAGTTAGGATTTTTTCAAAATTTGTGGGTTGTCTTTTCACTTTCTTGACAATTTCTTTTGACGTGCAGAAACTCCTCAAAAAAAGTTGATCCCAGTTATTGATTCTTTCAAGTGTTTCCCGTGTAAATATACGCTTGTTCATGAACTCTTTACCTACATCTAGGTCTTCAAGAGTTCCTCCTACTTTCTATTCCAGGAAATTGAGTATTTCTGTTTTAATGTTTAGATCTTCAATCCATTTTGACCTTAACTTAGTGCATAGTGATAGAGCTGGGTCAAGTTTTAGTTTTCAGCATGTAGAAAGCCAGGTTTTCCAGCACCTTTTGGTAAGGGGCTATCTTTTTTCCAGTAAGCTTGTTTGGACCCTTTGTCGAAGATCAGATGGCTCAGTGTGTTCGTAGTGTCTTCTACTCTATTCATTGATCCTCACGCCTATTTCGTTGCCAAAACCATGTTGATTTTCTCACAGTGACTTTGTAGTATAATTTCAAGTCAGGAATTGTGATACCTCCTGCCTTGTCTTTATTGGCTAAGATTGCCTTTGCTATTCTAGGTCTTTTCTGGTTCCAAATAAATTTTAGGAACAATTTCTCTAGTCTGGGAGGTATGTTGGTGGCAGTTTGATAGGGATTGCATTAAATCTGTACAGCAATTTGGGGAGTATGGCCATCTTCACGATGTTGGTTCTTCCCATCCAGGAGCATGGAATATCTTTCCATTTTCTGAAATCCTCCATAATCTCTTTTCTTAGGGTGTTGTAATTTTCCATGAAAAGATCTTTGACTTCCTTGGTTAAGTGAATCTCAAGGTATTTCATTTTCCGCGATGCTATGTAAAAGGTATTGTTTCTATTGTTTTCCTTTCAGGGTGCTTGTTATCTGTGGAGAGGCATGCTATTGACTTTGTATCCTGCTATGCTACTGAATTTCCCTATCAGTTCTAGTAGTTTCTTGGTGGAATTTTTGGGGTCTTCCAAGAAAAGTATCATGTCTTCTGTAAATAGTGATAATTTAACTTCTTCTTTACCTATTCTTATTCCCTTTATTTCTCCCTCTTTTCTAATGGCTGTTGCTAAAGATTCCAAGACTGTATTAAATAGGAGGGGTGATAGAGGACATCCTTGTCTTGCACCTAATCTAAGAGTAAAAGATTTCAGTTTTTCCCCATTTAGGATTATATGAGCTTTTGGGTTGTCATAGATGGCTTTTATCAAGTTAAGGTAGAGTCCATCTATTCCAATTTTCTGTAGGACTTTGAACATGAATAAATGTTGGACTTTGTCAAAAGCCTTCTCTGCATCAATTGGGATGATCATCTGATTTTTAAATTTCAGTCTATTAATATGGTGTATTACATTTATAGTTTTTGAATATTGAACCATCCTTGCATCCCTAGGATGAATCCTACCTGGTCATCATGTATGATCTTCTTGATGATTTTCTGTATTCTATTTGCTAGGATATTATTGAGTATTTTTGCATCTATGTTCATGACGGAGATTGGCCTGTAGTTCACCTTTTTAGTTATGTCTTTCCCTGGTTTTGGAATCAGTATAATACTTACCTCCAGAAATGATTTTGGGAGGACTGCTTCCTTTTCAGTTTCATTGAAGAGTTTGAGGATTATATCTTCTATAAATTTCTTGTAGAATTCAGCTGTGAATCCATCAGGACCTGGACTTTTCTTTCTTGGTAGGCTTTTTTATTACGTTTCATATTTCATTGGCTGTTATTGGCTTATTGAGAATTGTTGCATCTTCTTGGTTCAGTTTTGGTAATTTGTACCTTTTGAGGAATCTGTCCATTTCATCTGTGTCTTCTATTCTGTGACCGTAAAGATTCTCAAAGTAGCTATTGACAATTTTCTGGATTTCCACTGGGTTCATGGTGATTTCACCCTTTTCATTTCTTATTGCTTGTATTTGAATTTTTTCTTTCTTCTTTTTGATGAGGTTATCTAGAGGCTTATCAACTTTATTTAGTCTTTCAGAGAACCAACTTTTTGATTTGTGTATTCTTTGAAATGTTTTCTTCATCTCAATTGAATTAATTTCTGCTCTAATCTTTATGATTTCTTCCAGTCTTTGTGCTCTGGGTTTCATTTGCTCTTCTTTTTCTAGCTGTCAGAGGTGCAACATTAGAGTGTTTATTTGTTCCCTTTCTGTTTTCCTAATGTGTGAGTTCATAGCTATGATTTTCCCTCTGAGAACTTCTTTCATTGCATCCCATACATTCCTGTAAGTTGTGCTTGAATTTTCATTGAATTGTAGATATTGCTGAATTTCTTGTTTAATGTCTTCTGTGACCCATTGATTGCTGAGTAGGGTGTTCCTTAATTTCCATGAATTTAGCAGGTTTTGCTGGTTTCTTTTGTCGTTTAGTTCCAGTTTCATTGCACTGTGGTCAGATAATATGCATAGGATAATTTCTGTTTTCTTGCATAAATTTAAGCATGACTTCTGGACTAGTATGTGATCTTTTTTGGAAAATGATCCGTGTGCAGGTGAAAAAAATGTGTATTCAGCTGTGCTTGGGTATAACACTCTGTATATGTCCACAGGGTCCATTTGTTCCAAGCTCTGGTTCAGTTCTGCTACTTCTTTGCTAATTTTTTTTCTGGTTGACCTATCTTTTTGAGATAAGGGGGTGTTAATGTCTCCTGCTAAGATTGTGGTCTTAGATATTAGGTTTTTCATGTCCATTAAGATTTGTCTTATGTAGTTGGGTGCTCCTGTGTTTGGTGCATAGATATTTATGAGTGTTACCTCTTCCTCTTGAATTTTTCCCCTATCCAATATATAGTGGCCTTCTTTGTGTCATTTGATCCTTCTTGGTTTGAAGTTGAGACTGTCTTGAGAACAGAATTGCTTTTTTCTGAGGTGCTGGGGCGTGTAGTATTGTTTTCCATCCTTTGACTCTGAGCCTATGAATGTCCTTTTGAGTTAAGTGTGTTTCTTGTATGCAGCATATTGTTGGATTTTGTTTCCTAATCCACTGTGCCAGTCTATTTCTCTTAATTGGTGAATTGAGTCCATTTACATTGATGGTTATAATTGAAATGTGTTGACTTATGCTTGTTATGGTATTTACCTGCTGGTGTTTACTCCTTTGTATCCTGTATTTAATTATGTGTCCTGTTTAGTGGGTGCCTTCTGTTCTCATTCATGGAGTTCTGGCCATTGTGGTCTCTAGAACATCTTTCAGTAGCCTATGTAGTGATGGCTTTGTCATCATGAAATTCTTTAGTTCTTTGTCATGGAAATATTTCACTTCTCCATCAAACTTGAAAGACAGTTTTTCAGGGTATAATCGTCTGGGCTGGAATTTGTTTTCTTGCAGGACTTGAAGAACTCTGCTCAATGCTTTCCTTGCCTTCTTGGTTTGTATAGAGAAGTTGGCTATAATTCTGATGGGTTTTCCTTTGAATGTGATCTGCTTCTCTCTAGCAGCTTTCAGTATATTATTCTTGTGTTGGATTCCTGGGATCTTGATTGTTATATGTCTCAGTGTGTTTTTACTTGGGTTGAAGTTATTTGGTGTTCTGTATGCTTCGGCTACCTGAATGTTGGTTTGTTTCCTCATATTTGGGAAGTTTTCTGTGATTACTTCTGCTCATATTCTTTTTATATCCTTCATTCTCATTGATGCCCATTAATCTCACATTGTTTATCTTGGCGTCATGTTGCATGTGATGGATTATTTTTTTCCTGCATTCTCATTGTTTGTAAGAGATCCTTTCTCACCTTTTCACTTGCTGTACCAGAATCCTCTAGATTTGAGACTGTCTTTGCTTTCACTCAAACGGTTTTCTAGAGTCATGATGCATATTTTTAGTTCTTCTATATCAATTTGACTCTGCTTCATGTGTTCTATTTCTTTTCTGTATTGCTCATTCCAGGGTTCTGTCATATTTCTGATCTCTATTTTTTTATCCATGTTTTCTTTAGAGGTAGCTATTAATTCTTTTTCTGCAGAGTTTCTTCCAAAATGAGTTTCCTCTGTATATTTCCAGGCTTGTTTCTGTATTTGAGATGGTATGATTTCAAAGAATTCTTTTTTGATTTCAGAAGTTATTTCTTCTTTGAGTTCCTTGTGACCTTTCTGCTGTTGTTTCTTTGCTTCAGACGCTGTTAATTCATATGTTTTAGCTGGAATAGTGTTCTCTGCACTTGTTCTCAGAAAGCATTGGTTTTCCCCCAGATGTTTCTGGATTTGATTCTTTATTTCAGATGCTATGTATTCAAATATTTCTTTTTTTATTTCAGGCATTAATTTTTGTCTGAGTTCCTCTATGCATTTCTGCTGTTGTTCCTTTGCTTCCACTTCTGTTAATTCATTCATTTCAGCTGAGCTAGTGTCCTCTGCACTTATTGGTGGACTCAAGACCTGAGATTGCATTTTTCTCCTTGTCTTTGTCATTGTGTATATTACTGACCTCTGACCTTTGGTGAAGAGCTTTGGTGCAGCTATAGCCTTAGCACGTAATGAGATTTGGGTGCCAGTCTATTCACTGTGAGATTATCCAGTTATGCCTGTCCTGGATCTAGCTGTTGTGTTCAGTTCCTTTTTGCTGTAGCTCCTGTGATTCCTCTCTGTTGGGTCCTTGGTTAGGAGAGCACCGGCGAGTGCAGAAGCTCTCCCTCACACTCGCCAGGATGGGCTCGGGTGGATCGAGTCCCAGAAGTTCCACCAAAAGTTTTTGCTCCTGTGGTGGGCTTGGGGGCAGTGGCTACAGGGAGTTGCCAGCTTGGTCTGTCTAGGGTGTCTCAGGCAAGTCTCTGGCTAAGATGTCTTGGGGACTGAGGCTCTGGATGGTGCAGAGCATGCAGGGAGAAGTCAAAGGCTCTCCCTCAGACTCACCACACACTCACCGAACTTTGATGCCCAGGAAGTCAGGGGAAATTTGCACTCGCTAAGCGGGCTTTGGGGCAGGGGATCTGGGAGTTGCTGGTGAGTGGACCCTGCAGTCTCAGGCAGGTCGCTAGCTTGGAGGGCTTGGGGGTGGTGATCCGGGTAGTGCTTGTGGGAAGAAGCCAAAGGCTCTCCCTCAGACTCATCACATACTGTTCTGGGAAGCTGGGTGAGTCCTGCAAATTCCCACTCACTCAGAAGGCTTGGTGGTAGGATCCAAGAGGCCACTGGAGTGGGCCCCGCTGTCTCAGGCTGGTCGCTCTGGCTAGGCGGGCGTGGGGCGGGATCAAGGAAGATGGCGGAGTCCCAGAATTAGTTTATGACTATGACACAGGAACACTGAATCAAAAGAGTGTCAAATGGTCTTATTGAATTGAACAGATGAGAACCAGAATTTGGGGAAGTCAAAAGATGAGAAAATACTCCAACAAAGTAATGCCTTAGTTATGTAGAGTATCCTAAGAAATAAGGATACTTAGAAAGCTTAAAAAATATCTCTCAAAGGATAAAGCTGAGCATCACATATGATAAGGTAAAGCAAACCATGGAACTCTTGAAAAGAATGTTCCCCATCACTTTGTTGGTTTTTTATTACTGCAGCAAATACTGAGGCAATGAATTTATAAAGAAAATGTTCTTTTGGTTCTCTGTGCAGAAGTTTCAGCCCATCAGTCCATGATCAATTGGCCCTGTTGTTTTAAGCAAAGCAACACATTAGAGCAAGAGCACATGGTAGGGCGAGAGCATTTACTTCGCACCTAGGAAGCAAGGAGGAAGAGGTAGGAATCCCACAATCCTGTTTAAGGTCACACACCCTCAGCGACCTAAAGACCTCCCACTATGCTCAACCTAAATTAAAATTTTCATTCATTCCCCGTGGTGCCAAGCTAGGGACCAAACTTTTTTAATACATGGAATTTGGGCAGGTACTTATAACACTAGCTTCCCTCCAAAACAAAATGATCATTCAAAAATGTGATGTTCTACAATGGCCAACTCCAATTAAAAAAAAAAAAAACAGTGAACATATGAAAAGTCAGATGTGGCTGGGAAACTATACAGTGACACATGCTCAAATACACATGTTCAAAATTTCTCCAGGCAAAGAGGAGCAGGAAGGGGGAGAGAGCTCAGTGGTATAAGCACCTGCCTTGCAAGTACAAGATCCTTCCTGAATTCAATCCCCATTAAAAAAAAAAGGAATAAGAAGTCACTTGGAAATTTGAATCTATAGAAAAAGAAAATAGAGCAATCAGGCCATAGAAATAGGCCCTGAAATTAAAATGATTCATCTAAAAAAATTATAACAGCTGTAATTGCTATGATCTCAAGGATTCACAAAAAGGTAAATAAGGACAGAAAGAAGAAACATAAGCAAATGGAAATTCTAGAAATGTAAAATAAGGAAAGCTGAAACTTAAACTGGGTGGAGTTAACAGGTTAGGCACTGGAGGAAATGTGAACAAAGTTGCAGCAACAAAAAGTACTTGGGGAAAAAAAAAAAGAAAAAAGTACTTGGGTTGGGAAAAAAAAACAAAACATTGGAGTGCTTGCCTAGCATTCAGATTTGATTTCTAGCACTACAAAAGTGAGTAACTAATAAATACACTAAAAAAAAAAAAATTTAACAACCCTAATTTGTAGAAAAATATATAGTAGTATCCGTTATAGTATGTACAGTTTCATAGGAAATTTTTTAGAAATTCAGAGATATTTGCCACATTTTCCAAATTCTGTGAGAACTGTATCTTCACAGATCTGAAAATGTAAATAAACTCCAAAATCAACAAAAATTTTGTCAAGACACAGGATGATCAAATTGCTGAGAATCAGTAATAAAGACAAGGATTTTAAAAATAAAAAGGTATACAGAGAAAAGACAAAAAATATAATAAACTAACAAAACTATACAATTTCCTAAAACAACTAAACACCAACATGACACATATTCTGTAAAATTAAAATACATTAATGAATAAAGTAGAATAAGGCCAAAACTGACCATACAATCATATATTTAAAGTCCTAAAATTTAAAAATTGTCACTGTAACATTCCATAGTAGCAAAAATAGCTTTCAAAAATAAAAAGTGAAGCCTGAGATGCTAGCTTAGTGAGAAAGCACTTGAGTACTATATTCAAGGCCCTAAATTCAATTCCTAGTACCACAAAATAAAATTGAAACATAAAAGATAAAAAATTACATACAAAACAAAATGCTTCATAGATTTCATCATCAGCAAAACCTAGGTAAAGAGAGATGTTCAAATCAACAACAGCAATAAAAAGTGCCAAGTCAAAAGGAATATGCTAACACTTGGATTTGGATCCATACAAAAGAATGAAAAGTGTCAGAATGGTCATATGAAAAAAAAATGACATTTTGCTCAGACAGCATGACTTGATCTTCCTGGGGTGGTGATCATGAAGGGCAGCAAGAAGACAAGCTACAGAGAGCTGGATTTAGGTAGAGCCCTCTCTGCAGATGGGAGGAAAAGGAACTGCTCAACCACTCGGCACACTGGTTTATACATTCAGCTGGTTGATATCACCGTGACACCCCCTGACTAGCAACCCAGTGCTTGGATTACCTTGGGTGCCTGGTGTTCTCTAGGCAGGAGCAGCTTGTTTACATAGGTCCCCTGGGGCACTCTTCATTCCCTGACTGGCCTTGCTTTGGCATCACAAAGCATCCTCCAGCTTCATCCATTCCCCAATATTTTTTCATTTTAAAATTCATTTAAACACAGGAAAACTGTCAAATCATGAATAGGCAAAAATGGAAATAGTGTTCAAGAAATCTATGTCACATGAAAGTGGTATAAATATTATTGTAAAGTAGACAATGGTAAGTTTAAAATGCATGCTATACGCCCTAAATGAATGTCCTCAAATGGGCAAAAACTGATTCCCAGTTCTGTTTAGACCATGAGGTGTCCTATAATATAATTCAAAAAAGATACTACCTATCTGCAGATCGCATCAGATCCCACAAAATAAGGGCTCTCTCAAAGACTCCCCTACTGCAGACACTTTGTCACCTGTACTTCCAACTGACTGGCTATAAATTAGATTTCCCCACAATTTCCACCTTGTATTAGTTTTTTGATAGTATGTCTCAGAATTGTGGGAAAAGCACTTTACTTACATTTAACTGTTATTTGTTTGTTTGTTTTTAGTTTTTTTTTTAAGTAAGTTTTTGTTTTTGTATTTTAGAGAAGGATCTACAGAGTGTTCAGGGTCTTATTACTAGATCGGACTTGTAGTGATCCATCTGTTTACAGCCTCCCAAGAGCTGGGATTACAGGCATGCACCACCATGCCCAGTCTCAATCTCCTCTCCATGCCTTGGGGGCAGGGCTGGCATAGCAGGCCCAGGGATCAAACCCCAGCCCCTGCTCCTGCTTGCAGGAGCTTTAATCTGCTGAGCTATTTGGCCGGCCATTACCTGTTTGTTATGATGGCTATAACTCAGTAATAGTCTAAATGGAAGAAATACAATGGGAAAAGAAATGTGGAGCTTATGATCTGTAGTGAGTTTTTACAGTTTTATGCTGCCTTGGCATAAGTTGGATCTTATATAAGAAGCAAAGCTTAGTCATCCTTGACACATGTTCTGATTCTCTACTCCTCCCAGTTCCCTAGTGTGTTCCATCCAGATATCTGTCTTCTGGTGATGCAGCTGGATATACATGACTTAATACACCTCATGAGTTGCAAGCTGTGTCAGTGACTACCTCTTAGTCACAGAATGTGTTCCTGCTTGTTCTGTACCTACAGTTGGAAATCCCCAAAGGGAAATTGACTTGGATAACAACCTGGATTTCCATAAAGACCTTGGCCCACAGAAATCTGCCTCTTCTCCTCTCCTTGCCCTCTCATTGGTTGAACATCATGTCCTGGACAGCCTCTGAAGCATGCTGTTCTCTTATCTCTAAGATCTATAAAAAGAAGCTCCTCTGATGTTTCATGTGTTTTCCTGAATGGTTTTCTCTGTATCCTCTAACCAACATACCTGAACCAACTTTCTCTCCTAGTCAAAGCTCTTCTAGAGAGTAGCTATCTTGGTAGGGATAAACTGGTTACAAGTCCAACAAGAGCTACAAGGATATTTATCAACACAAATGCTCCATGACATAAGATTGATTGATTCCCCAAATAAACAAATTATAAGTTGAAAATATCATAAGTCAGAAATTAATTTATACCTAAACTACTCAATATCATAGTTTAGCAACACAATACACTGTAGAGTACGCTGGTTACTTTCATGAGTGAGTGGCTGACCGGGAGGTGATACCTGCTGTCACTGCCAGCATCTCAAGATTCTATTCTATTGCATACTACTTGGCTAGAAAAACAAGATCAAACTTAGAGTTTCTGCTGAATGTGTATCACTTTTGCACCATCGTTTTCAAAGTCAAGAAATCCCTAGTTGAACCATCATAACTAAAGGATACCTGTTTAAACAAGCTTCCTATAAGCAGGTCATCTGATCATAAAGTAGACACTTATACTTTAGGTAGTTTGCCAGGACTAAAAAGTAATGTGTGAAAGACATGTTGTAAATATACTTAACCAAAACCTTTGCAGGAAGTCAGTATATCCCTGGAGTTTATAGCTACTCTCATAATAGAGACTTCAAAACCAAATCAGATGAAAACATACAGCACATGTCCACTACAGGTTTACTACCTTCCCATGTTCAGCAATTCAGGAGCTCTACAAACTTGCTTCTTTGAATTTTATATTCTTAATTATGCAGTTATAGTTGACAAAATTATTAGCCATTGGCCATTGGCAACCAACTCAGTCTTTTCTGGCCCTTTCAGAGGTCTATGGGTGAGACTCAATGCTCCAAACTTCCATAATCATATGGCTGTTTTTCCTGGCAACCTGTTGCTATCCTAAGCTATCTAGGACTTTCCAGCCACTAATCATCTAACTAGTACACAAGCAGACATTATTCTAGAGATTATAGGAAATTAAGGAGTTGTGTGGCAAGAAATGCAGGCAGAGATGAACAATACATTTTATATTTTATTATGAAGTCTGTTGGATAAAGTACTCATTTTTGGGTACTTAGAAGAGTTCTGAGGCAGTAACAGGTCCAAAATAGCTTTAAACCAAAAGTTGCTTTGGTATAGATTGAAAGTAAGACTTGAAAAGGTCAAAGTGTTTTCAAGTAACCTGCATCTAGAGCAAAGTTCAAGGATGTTACTGGAAAAAAAAAAAAAAGAAATGTTAGAGAACAGAAAATAAAAAATAAAAGAAAGAAGAAAAAATAAAAATCTAGCACCTAACAATTTAAAATACACAATGTCATGACATCCAATCCAAAATTACCAGACTATCCACAAAAAGCCCACTTTATTTTTGCCCACTTTAAATAAAAGAACAAGGCCGGGCGTGGTGGCGCATGCCTGTAATCCCAGCACCCGGGAGGCTGAGGCAGGAGGATTGTTGTGAGTTCGAGACCAGCCTGAGCTACAAAGTGAGCTTAAGGCCTGCCTGAACTGCATAGGTGAGACCCTGTCTCAAAAAGATAAAAAAATAAAATAAAATAAAAATAAATAAATAAATAAATAAAAGAACATATTATGAATATAAATTTATGCTCTCTATACACTAGTGAAAAGCATTAGTATCTCTATTATATCAAACAAAATAGATTTCAGAAAAATGAACATTACCAGTGATATAGAATGTGCTTAAAGATTAATAAGTTAGTCAAATAAGATGTAGCAATTCATTATATTTTGTGTATAAGCAAAACTCTTGAACAATCCTACCAACCAACTTGACATTATTGACATTAGCAGAACATTATATTCCATAAAAGCTGCATACATGTTCTTTTTAGGTGCACACAATGTACTTTCCAAGATAAGTCATATTCTGGGTCATGAAACAAATCTCAATAAATTTAAAAATTCAAGTCATTCAGATTATGTTCTCTTAATACAGTCAAGTTGGTAGAAATACTTTTCAAACCTGAAATTTTTGGAAACAGATTTCTAAATATTCTAGGTGAAAGAAAAGAAAAATGAAAATTAGAAAATGTTTTGAATGGAGTGTAAAGGAAAAATATATCAAATTTTGAGAGATATTTATAATAATATATAACACCTATTTTGGAAAAGAAAACAATTTTCAAATGAATGATCACAGTTTTTAATTGTAGAAAAAGTAATAAATGAAACACTAAGTAAGCAGAAGAAAAAAAATAAGTATCAGCACACACATCAACAAAAAGGAAACAAAAAATAATAAAGAAAATGATGAAACCAAAAGCAAGTTTTCTAGGATATCTCCAAATAGATAAATCTATAAGGAGATTGCTGAAGAAAACTAAAAGTCACAAATTGCCAGTTTTAATAGAACCAAGAACAAAAACCACATGATCATCTCGACACACAAAAAGGTTTTGACAAAGTCCAGTGCTCATTCGTGATAAAAAGCCTACAAAGAATTGGAATAGATGGTCTATATCTCAACCTGATAAAAGCCATCTATGAGAAAGCAACAGCCAACATCATACTAAATGAACAAAAACTGAAGGCCTTCACTTTACAATCAGGAACATGACAAGGATGTCCACTGCCTCCACTCCTATTTAATATAGTTCTGGAAACATTAGGCAAAGCAATTAGAGAGAGAAATAAAATGAAAAAAGATCGGAAAAGAATAAGTGAAATTATCATTATTTTCAGATGACTTGATACTCTACATAGAGGACTCCAAAAACTCCACCAAGACTCTTGTATGTTTAATTACCAGATTGAGCAACATACAAAGTCAATAACGCTGTTTCACAATAACATCCAAAAAAATGAAATAGTTAGGAATCAATTTCACAAAGGATGTAAAAGATTTATATAGTGAAAAATATGCTATTCCGAGAAAGGAGATTGAAGAGGATTTGAAAAAATGGAAAAGTATTCAATGCTCCTGGATAGTAAGAACCAACATTGTGAAAATGGCAACATTCTATTATATAGAGTCAATGCAATTCTGATTAAAATATAATTAATATACATCACAGAACTAGAAAAAACTTTCCTCAAATTCATTTGGAACCAGAAGAAACAATAACTAATGCAATCTTGGGAAACAACGGAAAGGCAGCAGATACCATAATCCCTAATCTGAAATTGTAGTATAAAGCTACTGTGATAAAATCAGTATAGCAGTGGCACAGAGACAGACCTGAGAATCAGGGAACACAGAAGATGCAGACACAATTGCAAACATACTCATCTACCTTATCTTTGATAAAGGGCATGAACAGGCCCACTGGAAGAGAGATAGCCTTTTTAATAAATGGCGCTGGAAAAACTCATTTTCCACATGCCAAAGGCTAAAACTGGATCCATGTTTATAACTATTCCCAAAGCTACAATCAAAAATGGATCAAAGATTTAAGTATTAAAATAGAAATACTAAATCTTCTGGAGGAAAATGTAAATATAAATCTTAAAGACATAGGAGTAGGTAGAGAGTTCATAAATGAAAATGAAAATGCAAGGGAAATACTTCATAGAATCAACTACTGAGATCTGATCTTTTTGAAAGGTTTCTGAACTTCAAAGCAAATATAAAACAGTAAAGGGAAAACCTCAAAACTGGGGGAAAATATAGCTGACTGTCCCTCTAACAAAGGTCATCCAGAACATTAGTACAGATCTTTCTTCTCATTGAATTAAGAGAAAGTAGCTGTATATCTATCCTATTTTGTATATGGAGATACAAAAGGGTCCTTCATTTATATCCCCTTTTTTTAGTTTTTACAAAGATGGGTATTTCATTGCCATTTAAATATTGTAGCTTGTGAATTCAGCAAAATAGTCCAATATAGTCCAGTAGTCCATAATAGGAGTGGGTTATCAATAGGACTGACAATGTCAGAAGTTGTTGACTTGAGCCTTTTACAGTTCAGCCTATTAATATGGCTTTTTATACCTCATTTTTATACTTTTCTGCTGGATGGTTAAGACCAAGAGGAAGAAAGGTCTATATAGCAAAAATGTAACTTTTGTATCTGATAAGATCAGTCAAATCCCCTCAGGATTTACCCTGAAACTCTACTGCAGTTTGTAGATCCTTTTGTCAGTGTCAGTCAGGTGGATAAGTCATGGCCATTGCTTGACCAGTTTGCTCTCTGTGAAAACCTGAGAGAATTTTTCTCTCCATGTGATTCTCCTTAGGCACACTCTACATCATTAATCATTTTCCTCTGTGGCCTCATAATCTCCTTGATCAGAAAATTTGGGATATCACTGAGTTACAGGATGTTACAGTACAGGTTCTGTTATTTCTTGAGTCTTCACTGACCTTGAAAGGCTAGGGCAAATGTTGGCTATTCTTGCAGCCCTTCTTTTTCTCTAATTTTTGGTCTGCAAACTTAAGTTGTTACCCCTCCAGAAGAGAAGCTTAATGATATTGTTACCCTATAACACAGGCAGTTGCACTTAGCCTCACTATCTGTCTGTCCTGCTACAATGCTGTATATGGTTAGACTTTTAAATTTCTGTGTAAAAATATGTAATTGTTCCTTTTTTTTTTTTTTTTTTTTTTGAACTGGGGATTTAACTCAGGCCCTTCTCTTACCAGGGAAGCACTTATTCCACTGAGACATCTTCCTAATCCTGTTCCTATTTTTTTAAAACAGTTTTTTCCTTCTTCACATTCTGAGAGATTTAAAGTTTAACATATCAATACTTGATGGAAAATACCTGTTTCATATGAAGAATTTTTTAAAAAATCATGCCTTGTAAGTTCAAAGACCCAATCCAAAAATAAGCATCTGAGATACATATTCACTTTTCAGAAGAAGAAAAACAAATAGCAAGTGTATATATTGATATGATTTGTGTCCAGTTGTTCCGCCAAAGCCTCAAGCAGTCATGCGGTGGCTTGTGGAGTTTGTGGTTGACTCATGATCCCATGCTGGGATTGTGAATGTGAGTGTGGTGGGCCAGATAATCTGCATTACAATACAAGGAGGGGAGAGAGACTAGCTATCTTCCTGAGATGCTGCTTCTCCTTTTGTTCTTGAAGGCTCTTTGCTACTGCCATGAATGGCTGCTCTGTGCTGCCATGTGCCACTCTGCCTTGGAGCCAGCTGAGTATGGACTAAAACCTCCACTAACTGCTGAGCTAAATAAACACTTTCTTCATTTTGGGCATTGGGTAACTGTCCCAGCAATGAGAGAAGAGTAACTGAGACGTATATGAAAAAATGTTCATCATTGCTCATTCAAGAAATTCAAATTAAGGCTAGGGAGATAGCTCAGTAGAATAAGCACTTGCCTGGTAAACACAAGGGCCTGAATTCAATCCCTGGTTCCAAAAAAATAGCCAATTAAAACAACACTGAAGCCGGGCATGGTGGCGCATGCCTGTAATCCCAGCACTCGGGAGGCTGAGGCAGGAGGATTGTTGTGAGTTCGAGACCAGCCTGAGCTACAAAGTGAGCTTAAGGCCAGACTGAACTGCATAGTGAGACCCTGTCTCAAAAAGACAAAATAAATAAATAAATAAATAAATAAATAAATAAAATAAAACAACACTGAGATTCTATCTCACCTCAGAAAGAATGGCTAACATCAACAAGTTAGCCAATAACAAATCCTGGAGAGGTTGTGGAGAAAAAGGAATCCTTCTACACTGTTGGTAGGAATGCAGACTGGTACAACCACTATGGAAATCAATGTGGAGATTCCTTAAAAAGCTAGGATTAGAGATCACATTCAAGTCAAGTATTTCCCTCCAAGGTATTTTTCCAGATAAAATGAAACCATACCATAGCAGTATGTGTGTACCTATATTTATAATAGCACAATTTGTCATACCTAAGTCCTGGAAACAACCTAGATGTCCATCAACTGAAGGATAGAAAAAGAAGATGCGATATTTTGACAAAATAGAATATTACTCAGCTATAAAACAGGATAAATTTAAGTCTTTTGTTGGTAAATGGTTGCAACCAGAGACCATACTCTTAAGTGAAATAAATCAGACCATACATGCAAATATCATATTGTCTCCTTAGCATAAGAATCTGAAAGAGAAAAATGGAATCTGAAGGGTACAAGGGGATAGTGGGAAAAGGGAATGAACTTATTCAAAGGAAAGAGTTACTGAGTTGAGGACAGGAGAGGGAGTAGGGGAAAGATTTATGTAAGCAGGATGGTTTGGACAACTGTACTGTGTATTTCTACCGCTCTATGGAAAAAAGAAGTTAATGCTTAATTTGTTTTGTCTCCTTTTTTCAATTGTCTATACTTTTTCTCTTCTTAATTTCTTACGCATTTCTTTCCATTTTACATGCATATATCTGGTAATATGAATAACTGGTTGGAAGGCAACATTATGTATTGCAACATATTGCAACAAATACTATGAAATTCATATTACTTTGTTAAGTGAGATTCTGTATCACTTATAATATTTTCTGTTTTAAGGGCTGGCGGTATAGCTCGGCAGACTAAGCGCTTGCTTAGGTAAGCACAGAGGCCAAGGTTCGATTCTTGGTTCCGCATGCTGCGCTGGCCCCACCTTTGGGTGCTCTGAGCTGTGATGGAGTCAGGGCATGGTGGTGCACGCCTAATCCCAGCACTAGGGAGGCAGAAATCAGGAGGATCACTACAAGTCTGGGCTGTGCAGTGAGACCCTGCACACACACACACAAAAATCCTAAAAAAAATTTTTTTTTGTTTTAATTCTAATTTGTACTCTCTTTAAAAAATCAAAAAAATTTCCCATTTTAGAAATCAGAGAATAGACCTCAATATAGATGCTGAAGATATTAAAAAGATAATGAAATATTATGACCAACTTAGAGGAAATGACCAATTCTTTCAAAGGCGCAAATTTATTTTTTATTTTTATTTTTATTTTTTTTTGCAGGACCAGGGATTGAACTCAGGACCCTACATTTGCTAGGCAAGCACTTATTCTACTGAGCTATATCCCCAGCCCCTAAGGCGCAAATTTAAATCTCATCCAAAAAATAATTTTCTTGACTAGAGCTACTGTTAAAAACTTAATTTCTTTACAAATTTTTCAGTAAGGTTAATTACAGACTTAGATGCCTTCATTGAACCTGCTAAAGGAAATGTGTGTCATATTAAAAACTTTTAATCAATTAGGTATCTTTGATAGATAATAGAAAAGGAATTCAAAGTAACTGGGAAGTGGTGGGTGATACTTCAGCTAAATTATTTTGATCAATGGGGCCAAGGGGATGGCTCAGTAGAGTAAGCACTTCCCTGGCAAGCGCAAGTGCCTGAGTTCAATCTCTGGTCCCACCACAAAAAATAAACAAACAAACAAATAAATAATTTTGATCGAGGCTTTTGTGACCATAACATATACATGTTAATAATTATCAAGTCACACTTTTTCAATATGCACAGATATACCATTTGTGAATTATACCTCAATAAACATTTCTAATAACTAGAAATTACAATGGTTTGCAATTATGGTGAACATTTATAGAGGACACTTAAAAATTTCGGATGTTTGTGCCTCAAAAGCAACAAAAGTTTTTGCAAAGTAGTCTTAGACTACTCTCCTAAATGTAGATTGTTTTTCCTTCGCTAAGGGCTATTTTTGTGATATTTACTTCTGGTATAGTTTAGTATTTTGTTTTTGGAGAAGATTGAGGCAATCTTTACAATGCCAGTGTTGATAAGTATTTTTTCAAAGTAAATGACAGTTTTATAATACATATAAATTCCATCAGTTTCTTTTATTTCAACTCAACCTTCTACTTTTTCTCCTTTCCTCATATAAAGATCATATGTAACACCCAATAAATGACAGGGATTAGCAAGTTCATGTAGTTTTATCATGATTTTGTAACCTGGTGTCCACTGAACTATCCAGAAGACTCCTTGAAAATACAGACCATATCAAGGAAAGGGGCCTTCCCACCACCCCATCACTAACCAACCTTCAGAAAAATGACTACAGCTTTGCAGGAAATTCCAACCTCAGCACAATGAAAAACACAGAGTGGGGAAATTTTCAAGAAGAGCAAAGCCATCTTTGTTCAAAAGCTGCCTGGGTAATATCTCTCCCAATATAGAACATTTACTCAAAGGAAAATTTAAAATACTATTTTTATACAATTCTTAGTCATACATAATATTTATATATGATTCATTTTCCTGATTAATTTTGTAAGTTATTAAATAGTTCCTTAAGTTTGAAATTCTTTATAACAATGTATCTGTAGAGCTCTGAGAAGGTATTTACTTACAGAATCTTGATTTGCAACTGTTAGCCTAGAGCCAGATTTGATTCTATTCTGAAGGAGATTTTAGATAAGCTCTAGAAGGACATACTCAGTCTTCATAACCATGAAAAATAAGGAGGCTAGCTAGGGATGGTGGCACATGCCTTTTATTCCCAAATGCTTGGAGACTGAGGGAAGAAGATCTCAAGTTAGAGCCTAGATTTTAAGGTCCCATCTCAAAATAATAAACTGGGGAGGTAGCTCAGTGCAAAGGCCCTGGGTTCAGTACCAAAAAAGAGAGATTCGGTTATCTTCCCAGCACATGAGAACTGATAACGTTACTAACATACTTGGAATACATTCATTTGTACAGTTTTCTCTCATCTGCTATAAAACCCTGTTAGCTTCATGAAGACAGGCCCTCATTTTTCATTCATTTGGTATCAACTTTGTATCACTAGTACATAATAAATTACTAAAGGTTTAAAAGTCATTTTTCACAAATTTGTTGACATTATTTATTCCTAGAGTATTTAAAAGTATTTGTTTAGGTTTTTCATTTTGTTTAGCAGGGAATGGTGGTAGATGCCTGGAATCACAGTGCTACATTATCATATCTTCTTTGTCTTCTGCTTGCGGAGAAACTACTCTCATACCATTTGAGCAAATTTGCCTGTATTCCAGAATTCTGAGAGATGCAGCTCAGTGCAAAAGTTCTGGTGTCAGTCCCCATCCATTAACACACACACACACACACACACACACACACACACACATTTTTAAAAATGTTAATATGTTTGAACTTTGTAAAAGACATAACTATTGTGAAAATGAGAGGCACACACCTATAATCCCAACCCTTGGGAAGTGTAGAAAGGAAGATGCAAGGACAGCCTGGGCCACGTAGTGAGTTCAAAGACAGCCTGAACTACCTAGCAAGACCCTGTCTCAAAAAATCAAAACCAAACCAAACTGAAAACACTGCATTTGAAAAGAAAACTAGTAACACAAATACAAATCCATTCTGTCACCATATTTAGTTTGCATATTTAAACCTGAATAATATAGTCAATTTCACACTTTAAGATACTTGCTATTCATGACATTTTCAAATCAATTCTAAGCAATGATTTATACAAAATGCAATTGTTTTCTATGTTTAATGTTGAGTTCTGATACAGAACTCAGTGAACACCAAATCAACTGACTGAATGTATTTCTATTATCCTAAAAAGCTTCCGGGCCTATCATTAGTTTGCTTTCTGTGCAGACATTCCTTGCTCCAGACAACCCTTTCACTATAGATCAGATTTTCATTTTCTAGAGCTCCATAATCCCACACTATGTACTACTTTGTGCCTGGCTATTGTTCCTTAGCATACAGTTGTTGAAATTTGTTTTTGGTGTAGTAGTTGCACCTTTTTCTGGCTAATATTCCATTGTACAAAGATTCTAGGATTTGTCTATTCACGTGCTAAAGGTACACTTGGTTATTTTTAATTTAGTTATCAGCAGTGATTTATAGCTTCTAGTGTACAAAACTAGCACATATTCTGTTAATTCATCCCGATACATTTTGTGTTTTTCAATGTTGATAGACATTTTATTTAAATTTTTTTTTTTTTTTTTTGCCAAGAGGTAGAAAACAAAAAAAATTTTTTTTTTGTCACACTGAGTTGCACCTGCCCTAGTTCCAGTAGCTACTTTTCTTAGGAGTCCTAAGAAATATTAATTAAGCCATGTTGTCACTTGCAAATAAACAGATGTATTTTTTTCTAGTTTAAAAGCTTTTTAGGGATTCATAACGTTTTTTTAATCAAATTTGAGCAATTTTAGCCAGCTGTTTCTTTCTACTGGTATCTCAGTCTCTCCCGATCCTCATCCTTTCTCTTCCTATATTGGAAGGCCTTCCTTGAAGTTCTCCAAATTCTGGAGAGCAGGAAGATAGTGCTCCTTGGCTGCGGCTCCTAGAGCTGAGACCCGCGTGGACCTGGTCCTCGCTTTCCCCCTTTGTTCTGCTCTATTTGGTGCGTTGGAATAACTTGGTACCCGTTAGCGTAGAAGCTGTTGTCCTGCGGTCCCAGTCCTACCTTTCGTGGCTCAGTGCTCGTTCTAGGTGACCTGCCTAGCAGGAAGGTCGCATTCTTTGGCTTGTTGAGAACTCTTACAGTAAGACTAAGATCACCAGCACACCAGTAATACACTGAATAGGAGCAGGGTGACAAACTGTTCAAGCCTGGATGGGTTTTTCACGGTCAATTTCAGAACTCTAGGAAGTTGAATTTTTATTTTTTTCCGGAACCGGGGAGTGAACTTGCCAGGCAAATGGTTATTCCACTGAGCCATCTTTCCTGCCTTTTTTTCTTTCTTTCTTTTTTTTTTTTAATATCCCCAACTGAGGAAACTGAGGCATAAGAATGTGAAGTTACCCAAGTTCACACTGCTACTAAGACAGGTGGAGTCTCCAGAGCCTGCCTTCTAGACCACAAGGACCATCAGAAGAAAAGAAAAAGTGAAAGAGATACAGGGCCTGGGGAACAGGGCGACGCTACCATTCCAAGTGGAAAGGAGTCAGTTGGCCCAACGGGTAAAGTGTTCAAACTTTTCTTTCAGGGTCTCTCGTCACTCCTTTTTCTCTCCAGTTTCGCCACTATATCCAGCGCTGTGTACCGAACCAACCGCTACCAAGGGCCAGCCTCTCACTTTCTGCACAAATGGGGCAAAGCGGGCGCTTAGGGCCCAGGAGAGCTTTAAAACGGGTCTTTGATGGGAAAACCCGACTCTCTGCGCCCCCAGAAGGCGCTTTCCGAAAGGCAGTGCCGGCAGGGCCATGTTCAGCCCAGGTGCGCTCGGTCGGTTCGGACGCCGGGCACCCTCCAGAGCACTTTCGGGGGATTCCCCCGGAACAGCTTCCCTCCACGAGCTGCAGCACTGATCTGCCTGGGAGCTCAAAACTGCAGCCGCGGACCCTGTACCCCGCTCCGCCCGGGCCCCACGCGGCGGGTCGGCCCCCGCCCCGGGCCGAGGGAGGCGGGGACGGGGCGGGGCGGGGCGGGCAGGCGGGGGCAGGGCGCCCCTCCTCTCCGCGCGGCGGCCGGGCTGGAGGTGCGGAGCCCCCTGCGCGCGGCACATGGGGCGCTGGACGGAGGCGGCGTCGGCGGCGCGCTCGGCCGGGCCCCCTGCCACCCCCCCGGTCCTCTCCGCTACGTCCCTGGGGTGCGCGGTCACCATGGCGTCCAGCGAGGAGGAGGGCAGCAACGGCGGCGCCGCGGAGGCCGGCGAGGAGAAGGAGGCCGGCGGCCGGAGGAGACGCCTGGGCTTCCTGGCCACCGCCTGGCTCGCCTTCTACAACATCGCCATGACCGCGGGGTACGTGCGCCCGCGGGGCCCCCCGCCGCCGGGCTGTCCCCAGACTTTGTGGACTGAGGAGGGTGAGCGGGTTGGGGCGCGGGGGCGGCGTGGAGGGAGGGGCGCGAGTGAATGGGGCGCGGGGGCGGCGTGGGGGAGGGGCGCGAGTGAATGGGGCGCGGGGGCGGCGGGGGCGGGGCGGGCAGCCGGCGCGCGGTCGCGGGCATTGCCTAATACGGTGCCGGCCTGCTGGCGCGGGGGCGCGGGCTGGAGGTTAAGTATAGACCCGGGGCAGGCATGCGGGGCCGACCCACGGGGGAGGCGGCTGCGGCCCGGCACCTCCCACTGCTGTTGCAGAAAAGCCCGGGTCTCGGCCGCCGCCACCCCAACCCACGCAGGCCCGAAGCTGTCAGAGCCCCAAACCCACTTCCCCGGCCGCGCTCCTTGCTGCTGCTCCTGCCGCTGATCGATCCGCTGCGGTTTTCAGCCGTTGGTTTCTCTGCGACTTTTGTATGAAAGCATGATTCTTCATAAGGTTCCTTAGGGCGAATTTTCCTTTTTGAAACTCTCCTTTACTAAGGTCTGGTAATCGCACCCAGAAATTTATGATCCCACACTCCATTACTGATATCCTGTACTTTTATTTCTGGCTCTTAGTATGACTTTCCAGTCAGGGTTACGGAGTGACAGTCGCTCTTCAACAGGCTGTCGGAGTGACTGGTGTCAACTGCTCTCCAATACTTATCCGTTCTTTCGTTACATTGCCTCTTGGAAAAGCTATTTTCCCAGTGTCACAAGAAGTATTATTAGACTATATAAATATAAAGAAAAGTATTTTAAATTATTTCCAGGGTAATTAACAAAGATTTAACATTTCTCTGAGTACAGTATTGACTACATGTGCTCAGTTTACAAATACCTAAAAAGTTCATAATTCTGTATTTATTTTATTTTATTTTTTGGCGGAACCAGGGATTAAACTGGGAGCCTTGTGCTTGCCAGGAAAGCACTTATTCCACTGAACCATCTCCCTGGCCCATAAATCTGTATTTATTGAGGATTTACTGGGGCCAGATTGCCTTTTTTTTTTTTCTTTCTGTTTTTTAAAGATGTCTTAAGTTTTCTTCAGTTTTGTGAAGGAAATGTGATACTATGTCTTACAAATAGGGAAACCGAGGCACACAGAGTCAAAACCACTTATTCAAGATCACAAACAGCAAAGATTGGTCATGGATTTCGACGCTGACTATGAGAGTCCAGAACTTCAGTTTTCTCCTTTTCCGCGGTTTTTAATCTTGAAAGAAAAGTAATATATTCAAATCAACTGGAGACACTTGGAGACTATGAGGGCTGTAATATATTCAAATCAACTGGAGACACTGGAGACTATGAAGGCTGCTGCCTTTCGATGCAGGGGGCACTGAAAGGCTTCACTGGGATGGTTTCCAGCAGCTAATACACACTTCGGAATGCGGTACCAGCCCTGTGTTGGTTGGTGGCCTCCTCTTCCAGCTGTCCCACCCTCTTGAAGGCTAGCTTCCCCTTTCAGATCTGAACAGCCCCACACAATTCCAGTTTAACATCTCCAGTGAAAAGAAATACAAAAAATGAAGAAAACCTTCAATGGTTCCCCCCTCTGTGGCCTCCCCAAGGGCCTGAGGCTGTCGGTTATTCAAGGCCATTTGCAATATGCTCCCTGATTCAGCTTTCCAATTTTCTTGCCTTGGAACTCTGCTCAGATTTCTGTTCCTCAGATTCCTAATTGCTGCACTTTGCGTCTTTTCTCAGCTTGTCACTCCGTGTTTTCCTGTGACTTCTAACCAAGTCACCCACTTTGAAGTTTTCTGGGTGCCCTCCCTCAGCCCAGCAGGATTAGATGCTCTTTCCACAGCTTGCTGTTCACCTCCCCTTCCCCAGTGCTTTTTCTAAGCTTACCTGTCTCTGGCTGTATTGAGAACGTCCCTGTCCCTTGTTGTTTCAATCAAGCGAGAATAATGGCAATGAAATTTTGGGTGGGACCGTGCTACCAGCATTGAACATTGAAACAGGAACAGAATTTATATATTTCAAATGAGATAAATTATAGAAATGAATAGGAGATGCAAGGCTAGTGTATTCTCTTAGTTGTATTAGAGGATCATGTTAGGGAATAGTGGTAAATCAGGTTGGAAAAATTGGGGTGAAATCAGTACATTTAGTGGGGTGACAGAGAGGTGACTGACTGATAGAGGTTCTTTTTGTTCATCTACCTTGTTTTGGAGCAGCACTTTGGGGTGTTTGTTTTTGTAACAGTGAAAACAATAAAATAGTAATTAAGAAATATAACAAAAGTCAACACAAATGATGAAAAGGACTTATCTAATTCTACAAGCCTAATGTAACTTTTTATTATTCCTTACTATCTTTCTTGAGTGTCTAGCATTCTTCAAGTTTTTATTTACCCAAATCTCCCTTTTTAGGGAGGCTTTATCTGGGCATCTTCATTTAAATAGGGACCCACGTACCAACACTTCTTATTTCCCTTCCCTGCTTGCTTTATCTCTGTCTCACGACCATATAACTGAGCCATATAGTTTACTAATTCTTCATGATTTATTGTCTATCTTCCCTTTATAGTGCAAGCTTCAGGATGTCCTCAGTAACTATTCACTGAATGAATAAATATATACTTTATTGTTGTTACAATACCTGCCCTATTGGATATTCTCCGTTTTACTTAGTAGTCTGACAAGTATTTGTATATAGCTTTCATATAATTTTTCATGGCTGTACAAGAGTGTATGAACTTAATGTACAATAATGATAAAGTCATGGCCCTGTGATATTTTGATTTTGTTCACATTGAATTTTGTGGTTCGGATGAATTTCCAGGTGTAGAATTAAAACTTTGAAGGATGTAAGGGTTTTTATGATACTTGCTCACAAGAGACTCTTGGTTAAGTGACTGAGACAGCCGTGCAGCTTTTCAGCAAACACATTTGAGCACATATGTGTAAGTGCATTGTTCTAGGTCATGTGTGGAACATAAGTATTCTAGATCTGTTTCTGAAGAGCTGTAACTGGGAACACTTACATGGGATCAACTATTGCAGTGAGGAATGAGATAAGTGCTCCTCAGAGGTGTCAGAGGAGAGACAGGTAGGGAGAATCCGAGAAAGCTCTGTGAAGGAGATCATAGCCTTTCAACTAAGCTTTGAAGGATAAGTAGGACTTAACAGACATGGATGATGAAATGGCTAGAGTTAGGGTAGAAATGGGAAAGTGCAGGGCATTCTTTGAGGCTGCAGCAAACAGGACTGCGGTGTAGGTGAGATGGGGACCTTGGATTATTGCAGCGGGCTTCACTACTGGTGATCTGTTTGGGTTTCTGTAAACAGCAGTGGAATGTGTTTATTGCAGGTTTTGTTTCACCACTTTGTAGCTGGATAACCTTTGGGCAAGTTATTAAATCTCTATGATCCTTAGTGTTCTCATCTGTAAAACTGGAATGACAGAACCATGTTGCTAAATTGTTACAAAGAATAAATAAATAATAGATAAGTTTTTTCAGGGTGCCTGCTGCACAGTGGACATGTAAAAGATGGACTCTTATCCCCAGAGTTTAATTTAAAATTGCATTTCTTGCAAAAGGAAAAACTAAGATATTTTCACAGTATACATAATGTGAATTAGTGGAACATTAGACCCAGGGTTCATTTCCCAAACTGTTAATTAACAGCCATATCTTGGAGATACATTTGATTGCAGAGGAGAATAGATTAATTGCATGGATTTATTTCCACTCTTTTAGGTTTATCTATCCATATTTCTGCTTATGGGCATTGAATTTCCAGTTTTCAGCTATTAACAAACCTGTAAGCATTTGTGTTCCACTCCGTGAATAGCTATATGATTTCATTTTTCTTGTTTCGATACTTACAAGTGAATCGTAGAATAATCAAATTTTTAATTTCTTATGAAACTGCCAAATAGTTTTGCCAAGAAACTGGTCCTTTTTTTACATCACCACTAGCAACGAATGAGGTCCAGTGGTTTCACACACTTGGCATTGTGTTGTATGGCCATTCATGGTATTTTCAGACATCTGAGTAAGTATCTTGTGCCATTGATTCTCTTTTTCATTTCCCTTGCAGCTAATGATGCTCCTCGTCTCGAATTTATTTGCTGTTTGTCTTCTTGGCAATCTGTCTGCTCAAATTACTCTTTTTTTTCCTTAATGGATTGTTTGCTTTCCTGATACTGAGTCTTAAGGCTCATTATGTAGTTTTGATACAGGTTCTTTGCCAGCTTAGTGGTTCGCAAATACTTCCTCGCAGTTTGGGTTTGGCTTTCATTCTCTTGACAGTGTCTTTCAAAGGGCATGTGGTCTTAGTCTTAATCTAAGACCAAGTTATCAGGTTCTTGTCTTGTTTTAACCTTTCAGCTTAAGTCTTTATTGGCATGAGTGTGTATGTGTAGTCAGTTGAAACACTCTTATATGGACTGCAAAAGAAAGTATTCATTTAGTCTTGGAAAAGCAATTTAAAGATGTTAATGAATAACATTTGAAAGTACAGATGTATGAAAGTAGAAGGCCGTTGTCTTGTTATAAAGCTTTCATATAGCTCTTTGAAAGAAGAAATTACAAATGAGAATATCATCATTTTTCAAAAACATTAAAGCAACAAATCTAGGCAATAAATTTCCTGCACTGCCAACATTATGCAACAGAGGCGTAGCCAGAAATTGTAATGTTCTTTACAGGAGAAGTACCTACAATGATTTACACGTATCTGTTATCCTTGTCAAAAAACCAACATGAATTTCATCAGACCCCTAGAACTAGCTACCAGGTTAGGGAACAGAATATAATATATGGCATGAGGGTGTCCAGTTAGCATAATGTCCATGAAGAGTAATTCTGTAGAACCTACCATTCAATAGACAAACTACAAAAGAAAGAGAAGGAAGAAAGGAAAACTTCCAGATGAAAAAAAAAAGAGTAATGGAAGGGGCTGGGAGATGGCTCAGTGGAATAAGTACTTCATTGGTAAGTACAAGGGCCTGAGTTCAATCCCCGGTTCTGCCAAAAAAAAAAAAGTCTTGGAAGACATACCAAGTAATTCAGTGTATGAATTCTATTTCAATTATGATTTTTAAAAATTAGGAGACAATTATGAGAATTTGTACTGTTGCTCAGTATTTTGATATTCACAAGTCATTTTGTACATGGAGTAGTAAGTGGTGTGATAGTTTTGCTTATTAAACTTTTTGCAATACATAGTGAATGATTTATGAATCATAGGATGGTATGTATCTGATTCAAAATAATTAAGAATAGGGAGGAAGTAGAGGTTTGTTAGACACAGAATCTTTTTATTTATTTATTTTTTTTTACTTTTGTGGTACTGGGGATTCAACTCAGGACCTTGCCCTTGCCAGTCAGGCACTTAAATCATTGAGCTATCTCCCCGGCTTAGGTTCATGCTTCCTAGGATGAAAATTGTTGAAGCTGGGTATGGGACACCTGGGGTGTTCATTATCCATTCTCTATACCTTTGTGTGTATTTAGAATTGCTCACAATAAAAATATGAAAAAGCAATGTTAAATTTTTTTAAATGGAGATAGAATTATAGATAACTTTTTTTAAGGAACAGATGAGAAGTTTTTTATGAATATAATCTCAGAAGAAGAATAATCCCTGGAAGACAACTGGAAAAGATCCCCAGCAATAGGGTTTGTTAGGCTTGTGGTCATTGTCACTGTTGTGGGGGAAAGGAAGGTCCTGCATTTTCTAGGGCATGGCATTACTCCTCTGTATCTTCATTTACTGACTTATGAGTCCCTGGAGGCACACAGTTATGTCCTTTTCTCTAGTTTCCTGGCTTAGCAATTAGTGTTGAGCCTGAAAGGTAAATTAATTAATTAAGCAAGCAAGCAACAAACTTTCCACCCAGGGAGCATGTTTTTTGTTCATTTTGTTATGCTGGGGAGTTCATGTAGTCAGTTTCACTGGAGTATGTATACACAGAACAGAAGTGAACAGAGCACACTGTCCCAGAAAAGAATTCTTACTGGTGGAAACCCCAATTGCATTTGAGTTGTTCTATTACAATTGCTAACCTGATGGCTGAAAGAAGTCCAAAATTAATTAAAGGTAGGACACTTAGACAAACTTGGATTGTCTCTCCTTTTTCAGGAAGTGTTTAGATTAGGGTCTGGCTTTGTTTACTGGAAAACTGATAGCAACAGGTTAGTGGTCCTTTTGAATCCCAGTGTTATTTTATTTGGAACAGTGTAGCTATATACTACCTGGTACAATGCTGCCATCTATGGAGCGATCCTGAAACTTGTCATGTAAAACATGGGCTTCTGTACAAACAAAGCACAATTCAGAATGGTAGCAAATGGCCTTTAAATTAATCCATTGATCCGTTCTTTTGTAGGTCAGTGTTTCTTATACTTATCTATTATAAATGGGTTTTCCTTTAAAAAAAGTTAAACATACTATAAATGTGAATGAAATATTGTACTTTTATAGTCTTATTAGAAACACAGGGATTTTGGATCAAGGATAATGGAGTCATAAATTTTAATCCTAGAAGGTACCTAAATCACCGTCGAGTTAGCTCTCTCAGATTAACCCAGTACTAAATTCACATTTGGCTCTCATGTGAGGTGAATCTCTAGGTGGAATTCGTTGGGATAGGGATAGGGACACGTGCCCTTTTCCCTTAGCAGTGACGTCGGACACTCGTGATCTCTTACTTTAGTGATCTCTATTGTATCATGGATAATATGCAAGTATCTAGAACGTAGCAAGCAGTCTGAAAATATTATTGCCATTATGTGTCTCTAAAGTCTGCCGGTGTCAGCCGTTTCTTTACTTGCTTTGTCACACCTGCTAAGAAAGTCATTGCTTTTACCTCACTCTATGCGAAGAAGTCTTGGGAGCATGTTCTACTGTTTTCTTACTGTTCTGTGGAGCTCATATCCTTGCCAAATTCAAACAGTTGTTTCTTTGCAGGAATATTTTTCAGTCACTCATCCACAGTATGTGTGAGTATAAAGACCCCATAATTTTGTATTTCACAAACCCGTATAGGCACTTTGGTCTTAAAGACTGGGCTACTCATTTCCAGGGAGTGTTTATTCAAGACTTCAAAAAACCGCCAATGAGGTGCTTTCTTAATCTTTAGGATGCTTTTGGAATTGTAAGGGGCACTGAAGAAAAATGAAAGAGTTAGCAAGAATGAAAAATAGGAGCCCAAGGTAGCTCAGCGGTCTAAGAGCCTGCCTGGAAAGCGCTGGATCTGGGTTCAGTTGCGTGTGCCGTTCTGGCTCTGTGT
Source organism: Ctenomys sociabilis (assembly GCA_004027165.1). NCBI lineage: Eukaryota > Metazoa > Chordata > Mammalia > Rodentia > Ctenomyidae > Ctenomys > Ctenomys sociabilis. Next base: position 31,314 of record PVKA01000670.1, on the reverse strand, counting down.
GCAGCCAGCCACAGAAACCGGGTGTAGTGGTGCATACCTGTAATCCCAGTGCTGGGGAGGCTGAGACAGGAGGTTCACTGTAAGTCCAAGTTCATAGGGGGACCCTGTACTAAATAAATAAATATTAAAAAAGAAACGTAGGAGAAAACTGATCTTTACAAGTGTAGTTTATATCTTAAAATACTCTTAATCTATAAGAATGGAAAGTATATTTAATACCATATACCAAAAGTGAGGATATATGTATTTTATGCTTTTTGAAAAATAAACTCCTTAAATACAACCTTATGTCATCATTATACATTCTTTCTATGGTGCATCCATTGTTTTTATTTAGTGAAAATTATATAAATAGCAAATGATCAGTCTTACTGAACATTTCTCCTTCATCATAATATGATATAGTGATACAAAATACTTGTACATAATATGTTAAAATATGCTAGTGTTTTTGTTGAAAGATATTTGTATTTGTGTAAAATACATATATATGCACAATATTGCTTTTGAAAGCTTTTTAATCTGAAGATGCATTTATATATTATTAAAATGTTATATGACAGTCTTATTTTTGGTAGTAATTTCTTTTGTCTGTCAGCTTGTTTGCTGAAACAGGAAAATACACTGGCCATTTTTTCTGCAGTTGGTCCCTTATATATTGTATTCTTCCTCTTCCAGCATCAACATAAAAGTACTACCACTTTTTTTCTCCTGTGAGATTTTTTTCTTCAATAGAATGATTAAGCACCTGCTTTTGCAAGTGCAGGGACCAGGGTTTGATCCTCGGTCCTGCACACTGCGCGGGCCCCGCCACTGGAGTGAGCTGAGCCAGGGATTGAGCCCCCGAAATCCCAGCATTCGGAGGCTGAAAACAGGAGGGGAGGGTCAGTATGAGTCCAAGCTGCGAAGTGAGACCCTGTACCAAATGCATAAGTGGAAGAAAAAGTAGAAAGGTGAGGCAAGATTGTAATGATCCATAGTATAACTATGTAAATATATATGTAGTAAAGCTATGTAAATCGTGGCATTTCTTTTCAGGAAGTTCACTGGTAGTTTTAAAATTGTAATAGATGTACATAGCATTGATCACTTTAAGTTGTTTAAAATGTACATTTCACTGGCGTTAATACCGTCACATTGTTCACATTTATACATTCATATTGTCGTGAATCACTGTCCTTTTGCCTGGCTTATTTTAATGAATATAATGTCCTCAAGGTTCATCTTTGCCATAGCAAGTGTTGGAATTTCTAGCGTTTTGAAGGCAGAGTAACATTCCTTCATATATTTAGCCCATACTTTGTTTATCCGTTTAGTCACTGGTGGACACATGGTTTGTTTTCCCTTTTTAGCTCTTGTGAGTAAAATGGCTGTGAGCACGTGCACATACATTAGTGGTATTCATTTTGATAGAACTTTATCAAATATTTTTATTTTCCTTTAGGTGGTTGGTTCTAGCTGTTGCCATGGTACGGTTTTACATGGAAAAAGGAACACACAGAGGTTTATATAAAAGTATTCAGAAGACACTTAAATTTTTCCAAACATTCGCCTTACTTGAGGTAAGTTTTTTCATCATGCTATTTTCTATAATACTTATCTGATGATGTTTTTGTTGAACAATGTCAATTTTATTTTGCACATTACATACCACATATGGATTTGCTTATTACCAGTGTTGATAAGGATTTATTTTGTACTTTATTATTACTGACTTGTGATTTTTTTTTTTTTCTTCTTATAGATAGTCCACTGTTTAATTGGTGAGTTTTTCTTTGAATTTTATCTTTTTGTTATAAGTTGTTAGGGCAGTAGCTTACTTATTTTTCTCTTTAAGGAATTGTACCAACTTCTGTGCTTGTGACTGGGGTCCAAGTGAGTTCAAGAATCTTTATGGTGTGGCTGGTTACTCACAGCATAAAACCGGTAAGGACTGCAGCTGTGTTTTCTACTTGCACTGGTAGGCCAGCTTGTCATCATTAGGACAGAAATGCTGACATTGTTACATTTCAGGAAGTAGAATGGTTAGGCCCCAAGGAGTTGACCGGCCTCAGTTGTGGAAGAACTGAAACACAACAAATTCAAAATTTATATTTCATGTCCACAATGTGCTCCTCTCTGACATTTTTCTGCTTTTTAAAATCAAAACCTCTGTCAAATGACCCACCTAAATGTTTTCTACTGAAGTTTGTTTTCTAGGGGCCAGGGAGATGGCTCAGTGGAATAAGCTCTTCCTTGGCAAGTGCAAGGGCCTCAGTTCAATCACCGGTTCTGCCAAAAAAAAGTTTGTTTTCTACCAAAGTAATTCTCTTCATATAATTGAACATGTCACTATAAGCAATTTATTTTTCCCATGTAGCGTTGAACATTGTGGCAAGGACACAAGTCAGTATGAACAAATGGAAAAGACTAAATTAAAAGTGAGTCTTTTTTTTTAGGGGCCGGGGAGATGGCTCAGTAGAATAAGTGCTTCCCTGGCAAGTGCCAGGGCCTGAGTTCAATCCCTGGTTCCACCAAAAAAAAAAGTCTTGAGAGGAACCAGTGCAAAAGGTCTGTTATACAACATTGTGCCTGGAGTTAATAAGATATTTGTGTATGGTACTTTAAAAATTGCTAAGAAGGGCCGGGTATACAGCTCAGCAGCATAAGCACCTGCCTGGCAAGGGCAAGGTCCTGAGTTTGATCCCTGGTACAAAAAAGAAATTGCTAAAAAAAGTAGATTTTAAGTCCTTAGCATAAATAAATGGGTCGCACAGGAGTGGTGTGAGGTACCTCAGGTGGCTCGATTCAGCCATTCCTGGTGCCTTTGTATTCTGACCCAGCATACTGTGCACCATAAACATACATGCTGACACCATAATCTGTCAATTAAAAATAATTTTTAAAAAGTTAGGATTCAGAAACTTGGGAAACCAACATTATTTCTGGAAACACAGCAGGAGAGAGACAAACGACTGAATCTGACTCTTGGCTTATTTCTTTTATATAAAGTTGATTTTGTCAAGATACATATTGGGCCACTTAAGTCCCCTGGGGAAACATTTCCCAGCTCTGCCCACCTGACCTTCTTGACCTCTCCTTGAGTCTGCTGTCTCCTTGAGGACAGATCTCTGGTCTCCTTTGCATTCCACAGATTCCTTTCCTGTCTCCTGTGTGCCTGGGGACTGACTTCTGACTCCTGCTGCATTTCCTCCTTAGTCTCTGGTGTGTGTGGGGGCAGACCTCTGACCTTGTGCACTTTTATTACTCTACACCTGAGCCCTCTTGATTGGTGTTTCTTACTCAACTTCCTCCATCTGCCTGGTCCCTAGTCAGAGACTGTTGTATGGACAGCAGTGGTCCGGTGCCTCTCCAACAGCCATATGTGCTCACTGCACTCAGAGCCTCAGAGCAGGAGTGCGTTAACAGAATAAAAGAGCGGCAGTGCCAGGGAATGAAGGAATATAATAGCTGGGCCTGGACTACGAGGAATCTGAAAAATAAAAGAGGGGAAGAGGGACCAGGACTATATCTCAGCAGCATGGCACCTCCCTAGCAAGTGTGAGGGCCTGAGTTAGACTCGTGATGAGGGTTAGCCAACATTACCTAGAGAGACAAATTTGGCGAGAAGCCAAGTAGTGGCTTGTTCTCAGAAAAGAAAGGATCCTTCTGCTCTTCTCCAGCAGAGGCTCTGTTCCTTCATATTCCTTTTTCTTTTTCTACCACACGTTTCCCATTAGCACAGATTGTCCCTGTTCTGATGTTTAAGGGGGTGACATTGTCCTGGGCTGGTGGGTTCCTGGCTGGAGTGAAGGGTGAGGGAGACACTAGTGAATAGTTGGCCATTTCAGTGCCCAGCACAGAAGTGTGATGTTTGTAACTAATTATTTAATAGCAACTGCATTAAGTTTTCCATATTATATGTGTCTAACCTAGACACTCCATTATAAGAGAAGACAAAGATTTAAAATGGTTACAACACCTCATTCTATGAATCATAAATTCAAGGTTGAACAGCATTGGATTTCTCTGTAACCCTGCAGATCCAGAATGAAGAGAGTGTGGTGCTTTTTCTGGTCTCGTGGACTGTGACTGAGATCACTCGCTATTCCTTCTACACATTCAGCCTTCTCGACCACTTGCCATACTTCATTAAATGGGCCAGGTGGCAATGTCTTGCAGTTTAGTTTCTCTCTGTCCTGTGCATGCTGGTTTTGCGTGCTGAGCTAACATTAGAGAACTAAAACGTGTGTTGCAGCTCATGATGCCAGAATGCTCTGCTATGGACATTAGCAGCATTGCAGATTGTATCTTAAGAGCTCAATTTGATGATCAGAAGTGAACCATATTGAAATGCATTTTGTACAGTGTCAATACCAGGCAAACATATTCTTAAGCAACCTAAGGATTGGTCATTTATTTTCCTTGTGTATTTTTAGAATTATATTAAAAATTGTACCAAAATTCATTTGACTGATCTAAATTTTAATATACACTAATAATTTTTGCGTCCTTAGATCAGCAATATTATTTTAATTTCTTGTTTTCTTTTTTTCTCTTTTTTGCTATAAATAGCTCCAACAGACTTCTTTTCCATTCACTTTAAAAAAATTTTTTTTTTGTATTTTAGGGAAGGGTCTACGGGGTTTCAGGGTCTCACTACTAGATTGGACTTGCAGTGATCTGCCTGTTTACAGTCTCCCAAGAGCTGTGATTACAAGCGTGCACCACCGTGCCCAGACTCAATTGCTGTCTCAGTGCACCCTTGGGGCAGGGCCCTACACTGGCAGGACTGAAGACTGAACAGCCCTGTGCCTGCTTGTAGGTGAGCTATTTGGCTGGCCCTCCTCTAACAGACTTTTTTTTAAAAAAGTTTATCCTTAAAATTGTAATATCTGGGATATGGACCAAATTTATATCCAAAGCTGTAATTTTTAAAGTGAAAGTTGCCCTCTTCTTTTTTTTTTTTGGTGGAACTGGGGATTGAACTCAGGCCCTTGCACTTGCCAGGGAAGCACTTATTCCACTGAGTCATCTCCCTGGCCCCCAGTTGCCCTCTTCTTTTTGAAGGTTGAATTATTTGAGAAACAGATATTTTACCAAGTTATTAAGAACATGAAATTACTCTTTGGAAGGCAGCTGTGTCTGTCACTTTGCCACCGATGCACACTAAAATCACTTTTTGGAGAACAAATCAAAACCAGCATAGATTTGTTCATTCTGCTTTTGTTGTACTTATAGTGGCAGGAGCAGTGACAAACTGGGGCACACTGAGATGCAGATGTGAACGTGTCATGTGTTTACATCCTCTTAGCATCCCTCTGAGGCAAAAAAAGTTAAAAACCCTAATAAGTCTTAGTGGTAGTAAGTGCAAGGTGTAAGTTCCATAGAAGCAAGATACAAGAGGTAAACAATATTTTAATTCTTAAAATTATTTAAGAATATAAGCTATAAGTGTTTGATCCCTGGCATCACATTGCCATGCCAGATCCACTGCCGAGCGCACTGAGCCAGAGATGGAGTCTGGGTGTGGTGGCGTACACCTGTAATCCCAGCACTAGCAAGGTGGAAAACAGGAAGGTTACTGTGAATGCAAGCTGCATAGTGAGACCCTGCACAAACAAAACAGAGGTAATATAATTTTATTTTCATTGTAAAGGTTCGAACAATGCAAATGAACACAGAAAGCTATTTATTCTGTGTAACCTACAGCTTGCCTCTGGAGGAACAAACTGTTTACTCATCTAGCATTTTCATAACAAATGTAAAAGCACTTACGTAGGTTTTTAAAAACATAAACAGGCTGATATACCCGCTTTCTGTGCATAACATTATTGGAGTGTTGAGGCATTTTTTCAGGCTGCTTACATTTTGATCTAGCTCTCTGCGATACAGTGTTCCATAGTGTCCTTGAACCAGTTTTCTGTTGCTGGCAGTTAGATTATTTCACAGCCTTCTCATATTATAAGTAATACTTGGAGACATAAACAATGCCATATCTATGTAGCATTGAAAATATGTACTTGTTATAATTTAAAAACTTTGATATTTTTGGCAACGCAATCTTAATTCTTCCTTTCAGACTTGTTTCAGAACCTCATGTATTAAAACCCTGACACTTTTCTCCAGTGATTAGTTAACTCATGCATTATAATGTTCAAATACTACAAATTAGGACATATAAAAAATAAAAATTTTTAAATTACTTATAATCCCTCTATACCAGAATCATCACTGTTGTATGATGTAGTCTCTCAGACTTTTACATATACCCTCCAGGTCTTTCTTAGAAATTTATGGCTTAACATTTGGCATATCACATGTTTTAAAATGATCATTTGAACATAAGATAATATTGTTTGTCACAAAAAGTTTGCATTATTTATGTCTGTTTGGTTGGTTTTATTCTTGTACATGAAAATGTACTCACAGTTAGTGATCGCTGGGCTTTTTGAAGAGTTGGTAATTTTGAATGTAGTTGGGCTTAATTGTAGCATGCCTGTCAATGCCATTTTGCATGATAGTCTTATGGATTTCTGGAACCTTTGAAAACATTAGCTCATGGTACAGTCTCTTTTCATAGGCAGTGTTCACAGTATTTGTGTGAAGATGACAGATGCACCTTGTGTATTTCCTTGGGTCAGGCACATTAGTCTTTCAGGCTTTGAAATGTATTTGCATGTCTTTCATTTGTAGAAAAGAACAGAACTGCCATTGTATGTTTAAATTTGCTCTTTAGAAAGCACCTGTCTGTTTCCTCCATGTAAACAAGGTGTTACATAAAGTCAAGTTTGAAATGCATGCATTAGCATAATGTTAATGATAATCATGAATAATTATATTTCATGGGGGGAACCTTAAAAATTCCAACTGTCAAAATATATCTGCCAACCTCATTAAGTAGGCTGAAATAATCATATTTAAATTCAAATGTAAAAGCTGTTGTTCTCGAAATGTCACATTACAACTGGCTTCTTATTTATAAATAGTTTGACTTATTGTCCTGAGTCAAAAATATTTTGAATTTATGTGTTGAAAGTCTTTTTGGAAAAGTCCACAGAATATTAATGTATTAATTATATTTTCTTTTTTTTAAATTTAGGACAGGATCTACAGGGTGTACAGGGTCTCAGTACATAGTTGGGAATCATAGTGATTCTCCTGTTTTAACCTCCCAAGCTCAGAGATTATAAGTGGGTGTGTATCACCACACCCAGTCTCAATCATCAGCTCCGTGTTCTCCTGGGCGCGGGCTGGCACAGCACACTGGTGATCTAACCTTGGCCCCTGAGGGTTAAATTTTCATATTGATTTTCATTTACCTTCTCAAGCACTTTTTTTTTTTTTTTTTTTTTTTTGATACCAGGGGTCAAATTTAGGACCTTGCGCTTGCCAGACAGGCAGGCAGTCACTCTGTTGAGTTATTTCCCAGGCCCCTAATTTTACTTTGAAAAATGAATATCCTTTAAAAAAAATCTTAGGTAACAATAGGAAGTCCTCGAGGAAGCATTAACATTAGGTCTTTTTCTGAGTGTGGTTTGTGAGTAGTTGTATCTTCCATATTTCCCTCAGAACTTAATGATATGTAATCTTTTTAACTGTAAATCAGGAAAGGTATAGAATTTCTTACCATTTCATTACAAAAGCTTATTCTTTTTAATGCTTTTTTCTAGTAGCAATATTCTTAGAGTGATAACTTTTTTCTATTAAAGAACTGTGCTAGGCCAGTGTAGCTCTGTGGCATGGCACCTGTCTGGCAAGCATGAAGTCCTAAGTTCAGTTCCTGATAACAACAACAATAAAAAAAAAAAAAAAGGGAAAGAAAAGAACAGTGCTACTGACATTGTTTTAGAGCTACATAAAGTAAAAAAAAATCATTTGAGTATTTTGAGAAGGGAATATAAAATGTTCAGTAATGTGATTTTTAAAACTGTGATACAGAAAGATTGATTTAAATGATAACCACAAGCCTGGTAAGAAAGCAGATGTGTAACCAGGGCAAGGAGAGGATTGCAGGTACAGTAATGGGCTCATCTTTATATACTCGCTGACATATTTTGGTAAAAAGTTTTGTCCTTCTCTCCTATCTCTTGTCTTTGTGTATCTAGGGCACCACGGAATCTGGTGGTTTAGAGAAAAATGATTGTCTTTCATAGAGAAATGTCATTGTCTTGGATCTTTAGGCTCTTCCTGCTGATGACCAGTAGAACCCAGGCACAAGCAGGCTAACCTCTGGGTTAAAGACTTTGCCATAGTCCAAATGAACAAATTGTCATTTAGAATTTTAGATAGAGCTTTCTCAGCTCTATTTTAAGCAAGCCAATTCTGTATTTCTGTGAAGTAGCTTATATTAGTCACACCCATAGTGCTAGGATGAAATATCCAACACGTGTGACTTTAAGGAAGCCAGATTTAGTTTGGTTCACAGTTTTAGGGGATCCAGTCCATGGTTATCTGGCTCCAATGAAGCCAGATGTGGTGAGGGAGCATGATAGAACATAGTTGCTCACTTTATAGCAACCAGGAAGCAGACAGATGGGGAGGGCAGGGACAAGAATATGCTTTTGCTGGTTACATCCCTGCTGGCCCTTCCTCCACCCAGGCCCCACCTCCTAAATGTACATTTGGCTATAGACTCATCAGTGAATTAATGCATTGATAATATAGCACCTCCATGATCCAGTCACTTTACTAAAGCTCCCTGACTCTAAAATGTGTGAGACTTTCGGGGGACATTTTAGATCTAAACCTTATCTTACTGATTTTGTCATGAAAGGAACTTTGGACAGTATACTTGTTATGAGTTGATGTGTTATGTAATCAGTTTTCTGAAGTGGTAATTACATTCAGATAGCAGCCATAAAGTTTTCCAAATGCCTTTAAAAATAGCTGCTGTACTTTGATAATTTCAAGGTTCAGGTATAAAATTGACTTTTTTTTTTTTTTTTTGAAGAACAGAGGATTGAACTCAGGCCCTTGTTCTTGCTAGGCAAGCACTTATTCTACTGAGCTATCTCCCCAACCCCCCTGCATTTGATTGATAAATTACTAATTGCAACAACAACAAAAATAGCTATGATCCCATGTGCCAAAGAAATTTCTTTCATAGTGCTCAAGTAAATCTCAGTACTCTGGATCCCAGGAGCTTGAGATCAACCTGGGCAACAGAGAATGATCCCATCTTAAAACAGACAGAACCTGCATTTACTTTTTAAAAAACTTGTATAAAAGTATTTCACTACTGTAAAGTAAGTTGAGTACTTAAGAAGATAGTGTCAGGGCTGGGGAGGTAGCTTGGCAGTCTGAGCACCTGCCTGACAAGTGCAAGGACTCAAGTTTTAGCTCCCACACTGCATGCTGTGCCAGCCCCCAAACTGGACGTGGTGACGCTTGCCTGTAATCCCAGCACTGGGGAGGCTGAGACAGGAGGATCACTATAAGTCTGAACAGCGTAGCAAGACCCTGTATCAAATAAACAAATACATTTTTAAAAAGATTCTGCCATTTGTAGGGCAAATCTTATTTAGAAGGATGATACTGTAGTTACCAACCTAATGATTGAGGCAGAAAAATTAACCTACTTGTGTGAAGCTATAGTAAATGTGCACAGAAAGGAGAATTTCTAAGTTTAAACACAGTAATATTGAAGCAACCATGCTGTAAAATACAATAGTTATTCTAGAAAAATAATTCTCTGAGGTTTTTCTTTTTCTAGATATAATTTTTTTATCATCTTATATCCTGTTGGAGTTGCTGGTGAACTTCTTACTATATACGCCGCCTTGCCATATGTGAAGAAAACAGGAATGTTTTCAATAAGACTCCCTAACAAATACAATGTGTCTTTTGACTACTACTATTTTCTTCTTATAACCATGGCTTCATATATACCATGTAAGTATACATACACATATATATATATTTTTTTGATTTAATATATATGGAAGTTTTCAGAAAGGTATAATAAGCTAGTTTAATAAGCAAGGGGACATAATGTGAAATAATAGATTGCAAGTACTTTTAAGACTTCTGTTGAGCCCTGCATTTGTTCATGGTTTAGAATAATCGAAGGAGGGGTGGGTCAGAGACATTTTATGACTGTGAGTAAGAAGCTAAAAATGAACACACAAGTGATTCCTTTATGAGAGTCATTTAAAATGTGCTTAGTACGATTATTTTTTAAAGGAAAGAAAAAATCATTTGAGAAGTGTGAGTGCCTCAGTGGACTGTTTATAAGCAATTAGAATTGTGTGTCTGAATACACACATTCTATTCAGGAAAGTTTCCCATCATTTCAGTCCATTAAGTATACTTGGGAAAGTCATCTAGGAGCACTTTACTCTTTATTTGTGTTGCTCTATGCACTTGAAGATAATGAAGCTGTTTTTCTTAAGCTATTTCTAATAATTCAGACTGTTCCCTAATTTTTCATCATCTCATACAGTAGTTGCAAAGAACTGGTGAAACTCTACTCACTTTAGTACTAATAATGACATTTATACATCAGATTTGCTAGTCATTAGCAAGATGTACAAGAAAGTAAGGTTATTATGTAGTGCTGTATGCCGTGCTCTGTAAAATTAGTGACTTTGATGTCAGTGGGATGAAAAAGGAAAGTTTACAGAGGCTAACACTGCCACTGCCACCACCTAGAGTATTTCATCTAAAGGTGTGCATAACTCTTAACCAGCCCTTTGAGGCCTACGACATTGAAGCATTTCCAAAATCAAAAGGGAAGCAGTGGTCAAGGAGTGTTTCCCTACTCTTATCTGCTACCATTTCCGCCTTCTACCATTCTCCACCTCAGCCAGTTCAGGATTCCTGAGGCAGGTGTATGTGCACTGCATGTACAAACCCTGCTTTTTCTAGTCTCTGTTAGTGGTAACAGGCCCTGAACAGAGCCAGGACTTGCAGAAGTATCTTTTGTGTAGTTACGGGTGTGAACCTGGGTTCTCATCTTCCTCATGACTACTGAGGTATCTCCATAGAAACCTGGTTCCCAAAATACAATTGTTTGAAGCTTCACGTCAGCAACTTTTTTTTTTTATTTAATATGTACAGAAGTTTTCAGAAAGGTATAATAAGCTAGTTTAATAAGCAAGGGGACATAATGTGAAATAATAGATTGCAAATATGTTGAACTCCACATTTGTTCATGGTTTAGAATAATTAAAGGAAGGGGGGTTTTTTGTGGTACTCAGGATTAAACCCAAGGCCTCACACATGCTAGGCAAGCATGCTATCACTGAGCTGCACTCCCTACCCTTTTAAAATTTTATTTTGAGATACAGCCTTTCTGACTTGCTCAGTCTGGCTTTGAACTGGCTGTGTCTCATCATGTCTCAGCCTCCAAAGCAGCAAGAGATCTGCATGGCTGCATATAGTTTGCATTGTAACTTTTGTCCATTTTTTATGAGTCCTGGGAGATACAGACTCTGGTCTGCCAGCAGCAGCTTCCCAGCTTTCCATGCAGTTACCGAGAGTCCACTTCTCTGAGGGCCAGTCACAAGGGGGATGTGTTTTCACTCCATTATCAGTTATTAGCAGAAGCAGCAACCAAGTTTACTTTGTTTATTAAATCATTTGTTAATTATCAATATTAAAAGAGTTTTTTTGAAGGGCCAGTCAAATAGTTCAGCAGAAGGCCTGCAAGCAGGCTCAGGGGCCGGGGTTTGATCCCCTGGCCTGCCATGCCGGCCCCACCCCTGGGGCATGCTGAGACAGCATTGAGACTGGGCGTGGTGGCCCACGCTTGTAATCCCAGCACTTGGGAGGCTGTAAACAGAATTGCTGTGAGTCTGTTCTGGTAGGTAGACTCTGAACAACCCCTAGAACCTTTCCTAAAATACAGAAAAAAAAATAACTTTTTTGAGTAACTTTTTATTTAAAAAAATAGTGTCATTTACCAGTGAGAACATTCTGGATGAAAGAGGTTGAGTGAATTTCTTAGTCAGTCAGCTGGTAATAACAAGCTTTGAACTCAAGCCTTCAGTAGAAGACCTATGTCCTCTACTGAACTACTCGGAATTAGTGTGGAAGTATTTACAATAACTGGTCAGTTACCTTTAAGATATATGACCTAGATATATTTAGGCTAGAGGTAGGACATGATGGTTAGTTACACTGATCAAGATGGGAGGTACCTAAATTTAAAAACTAAGACATGCTGTGCATTTTTGCTATGTAAGTTCTGAAAATAAATTTTTATACAAAGTAGCATAAGAGAGAGATATTCAGAGCTTGTTCTGTGAGTAGGTTCATTGGTTGGTTACTCTGTTTACTATCTTTTTTTTTTTTTTTTCCTTTTTTTGGTAGAACCTGGGATTGAACTCAGGCCTTTGAGCTTGCCAGGACAGTGCTTATTCCACTGAGCCATCTCTCCAGCCCACTGTTTACTATCTTTACAGTTATATTATTATGGCTGGAGTCATAAATAATATAATGGACCAGCATTTATACTGTGATTGAAATCATTGGTTCAGATTCGCTCAGAATAGTCTTCAAATTTGGGTAGACGACCATTAGTCCAATTATCATCATGTGTGTTTATGTGTTTGTGTCTAGCAGACCTCCTTTAGTTCAGCTTTCAGGAGCATCTACTCTGGGCCAGTTTGGAAGACTTTGTTCTGGCTCTTCTGGGGTTCCCAGATAGTTCCCAGTTCTGTGGCACCTGGGACCATGCCTTGGCTCTCCTGTGAGTGCTGAGACCATGTCCTGAGTGTGCGCAGGCCTAATCCCTCTGTTACCCTGAGTGCCAACACATTACCAGTGTGTGAGGTCCTGAGGTCCTAGGGTGGCTGCTTGTGAAGGGTGGATGACCATGGGTGAACTTGGGCTCTCCACACACGGACAGTGAAGGGGGCTTTCTGTGGCTGTGGCACTGTACTTCAGACCATTGCTAAATTCAAAAGTCAAACATGGGCTTCCATGACATTATGGAGGTATATGTATCAAAATACTAAGTTTCCTAAAAAAATAAAACTTTAGTTAATGGCGTTACAGTAGTTAGGGATGCGGTATTCAGACCTCCATTAACACACTTCTTAGTTCTGTAAATATTGGGAAGTAGCAGTGGCATACGGTGCACATGCTCTCAAGCTTTGCCACATTTATCAGTTTTCAGGTGTAAGTAATTGAAAACAATAGCTTATCTTTTCGTCTTCTTTTTTTCAATACAGTGTTTCCACAGCTCTATTTTCATATGTTACGTCAACGAAGAAAGGTGCTTCATGGAGAGGTGATTATTGAAAAGGATGATTAAAGATCCTTACAAACAAGGTGCTTTTTTCAGAATAACCAGGATTACTTGAGTCCACGTTTTAATGACAAGAATAAAAACTCCATGAAAGATCACATATTGTATTGTTTCTTAAAATATAATTCAAAACACCTGGTATTTACCAATATTTGTCTTCATATTGTGTCGTCTATTTTTCTTCATAAGAACTGTGCAAATATTATCAACTCTTGGGTGGGTCTATTGATCGTTTAGAAAATAATTGGATGTAATATGTGGGGGAAAATTTTTGTTAGTCTCAGTTAATTTTTTGCAATATATGCTCAGGGTTTTTAACATCAGTGTTTAGAAATTAATGTAATAACTATTGTGACACCTTCCAGTGACATGTGATACTTACAAATAAGAATAGAAAATTATAATAACCTTCTGGTGAGCTGAAACTCACAATCTATTTTTGAAATTATAAGCCAGTGTTTACGATAAATAATGACATTTTAAAGTGAATAATTTGCTGTAGTAAGACTTTTCATATACAGTTTCAGGATAAACCAAAACTATGTAAGATGTCACAATGTCTTTTTTTTTTTCTGTAGGTAGATCAAAGGACTTCATGCATGCTAGGCAAGTGTTCTATGATTGAACTATACCCACTACTCCAGAACAATATTCTCTGAAAGTGTTTCTAGGCCATTGAAGTTACTTATTAGGAAAAAATATTTTTACTTAAATTAAATTAAAGGCAACATTTTCCACTGTTTTCTAATGTTTGAGAAATTAGACAAAATGTAAACATATACATTTTCATACTGTTTAAAAAAATAGAATGTCAGATCTTAATATTGTGTTCAAATCTATGCTTCAGAAAGTCTGCTCCAGACTCTGGAATTATCTTATAAAAATCATATTTTGATAATCTGATGTGGTATTACATAATTAAACGTTTCCAGATTTGGTGTAAAACACTTTATTATGAATTCCATTGAACAGTAAAAAGTTATATAAGAAAGCTCCTGTCCTCATATTAAATAAAAGGATATCCTGAATTTTAATTCTTAAATAGGTCCTTTGAAAAGTCTCCCTCCTACATTAAAGTATGCTGATTTACTAACCAAGTTGAGAGAGAGAATAAGTATGTAACAAGAAAAACAAAAGAACTTTTTGCCTGCTGGAGATACCTAGATATAGTTCTGCTTTAAATATTCTGTATTGTTTACATGTACAATCAACTTGTAATATTACACTTTTCAAAATCCCTTGATGGTGTGTTACTGTGTTTATGGTTTCCTTTCATCTAGACCTTCAGAGTTCAGAGTAGTTTTGCACTTATTTTAAGTAACTTCATGAAAGGTGCTATTTCTTTTGTTACATTACATTTTAATATTTTCTCTGCAGCTGAATATTTTGATGAACAATAAATATTAGGTTATTGACTCTCAGAATGTAATTGTTCATTCTATTACATGATTTGAGCAGTTTTCATCTTGAACTTTTATAAGGAAGAATTTTTCAGGGAGTTTCCCCCTTATGGTAATATATATGAAATTCACATTATTAAATAACTGTCTTGTGAAAAATATTTGGAATGCTATTCCTGAAATTTGATTGAATTCAACTTGTGATCTCTCCAAGGAGCTGTAATACTTTTTTTTCCCTCTCAATTGTGGAAGATCTTAAAGTGAGAATTGTGTCAAATAAAAATGAAAACACATCAAATTATTTGGTGACCTACACTAATATACTCAAGACATTAACATTTATTATGGTTATCTTGTATAGTCAGCCAATTCTGAACTGTCATTTGTGTAGAAAATAAAATGCTAAAGTAATTTGATTTTGAAAAGAAAAACTATTTGAATTCTTTTGTGTTGTTTCCTGTGAATACGTTTCTCTTTAATTTCTCCCTAATTCAGTCTTTAATTAGGCAGTCAGTCTACAGCTACAAGCACTTGAATGTGCCCATCACAGGTGAACAGGCAGGTTACACTGTACAAATCTGATATTAATACTGCAACGTTCCTCATAGTTATAACTTAGCAAAAAAAAGCCTGCCAAATTAAACATGGAGTCATTTCCATCAGAATCCTTTGTTACTTGACATCTGTAGGTTTTCAGAAGTGTTATTTTAATGTTTACATATTTAAAGCATTAACTATTACGCTGTTACTCATGGTTTCTAGTGGTACAGTGCAAATGGTAATGGAACCTTCTAGTAATCAGCCCCTACACAAAAGCTCTGGGTGTATTTTATGCATCCATGTCACAAGTACCTTTGTGGGGAATTACCATCTTCCTTCTGTCTTATGTCTCTCCACCCTACTTAGTAACTGGCACATTAACCAGGTCAGAGTGGTTAGTAAGCATACTGTAAAGCAACTGTCTGGGCTTTATCGAAGTACAGTGTGTTAGTAGCACCTGGCAGAATTCTTGTTGCTTGCTTCAGGGCGTCAGTAACGAGACAACATTCTGACATAGAACTGCTTTCAAACAAAATCAGTCACCAATGATGATGTTGCAAAAACCAAACATTAAGGGACCATGAAAGGAAAAATAACTAAAAAGCAACACTGTGAACATCTTTCAAGTGCATGTGATGTGCAGAGCATATGCATAGAGATCTATATCATACCCCAATGCATAGGAAAACAAAAATCCCAGTTTTGTAATTGCAAATATGATGTTGCTGACACCTGTGGATTTCAGAAAAGTTAAATTTGTTAATAATTTTAGTCTAAAATATTTAGACATTAGTGGTTCTAGATACAAAGTTTAAGAGTACAAAGAGTTGAGATTTTTTAGTGCTCTGAATATAGCTTTGAAACTTTTTTTCACTTTTACTTTGAAATAATTTTAAACTTGCAGAAATGTTACTAGAGAGTGCTACAAAGCCTTTGCTTAAGATCCTCCTTTGTTAAGTTATCCTCATTTGCTGTGGTGCTGTCTCTCTTTGTAATATTTTGAGAACCGTTTCAAAGATCAGTGTGTGCTTCCCGAGAACAAGGACCTCTGTATTGCCACGTTCCGTGATCAAAATCAGGAAGTCAGTGCCAGTGCATCCCTTTAACTCCGAAGACTCACTCCAGATTTAGCATGGACGCAGCGCACCATGGGTGTTCTGCATCAAGGTCCAGTCTGGCTTCAGGGCTTAACATTTTCTTGTGATCCCTTTTCCTGTAGAGAAGTTCCTTACTTTGTTCTTCATATTTACTGGCCTTTGGCCATTTGAACAGTATGGAACACTTGTTTTATAGAAAGATCCTCAATTTGGGTTGGTTTGATGTTATCTCTTGATTAACTTACGCACCTTTGGGCAGCAATATTGATTTGTTCCATTTTTCCTATAGTATTAACATCGATGCTTTAGGCGTTCTTTAATTTTTTTTTTTTTTGCTGCAGAGTAATACATAGGTTTGTTAACAATAGAAAATCTTTTGTTACAACTCATAGGAGTTTGTAAAATGAGGTATTGGGATTTTGATATTTTTATGCTAAATTAATGTGTCTGTTGTGAAACATAAAAACATATATTTTTCAGTGTTTAAAAAGTAAAAAATTCTTTATTTCTAGGTACATTATTAACCTTTGTATTGACTTTTATACCACTCAGTTATGGTCTGTAAAATTCTGTGGTTAATTAATGTAGTTCTGATTGGCTTGACTCTGTAATCTTACTACTTAATCTGCCTGCTAACATTGTATGAAATGCAAGATTGAGGTTGCTGTAAAAACACATTTTTGTGATAATGTCTTACCTTACATTGTAAAATGCAATTTATACAGTGTAAAAATTTTGAACCATTCTTAAATCCACATAATCCTCTGTGGTTTAAGTTAGAGGATAATGATTTTCAGACCATACCTTTTATAAGAATCATCTGAGGGATTGCATCCTTCCATTGGTGTTGCAGCATTAGCAACTCTGAAGCAGTGAATTTTGTATTTTTAACAAGGTAGTTGTCTTGCCAGTGTTTAAAAGGAGCATTCCAATAAGTATCAAAGGCAAGAAAAATGATATCTTAATAAAGCTATAGTCACTGTACTTCATATAACTGAAGACAGTATTCTTACAGTCTTATAAAAATGAACAATAACACAACAGAGGCAAAGCCATACAGTTATATGTACAAGATGGGTAAGGCAGTGATCCTCAGAATCCTCAGAAGATTTTTGAATCTAGCAGTTAATTGGCAAGACTCTCACCCTGACTGACTATGCATGCTGATACCTGTGAACTAAGCAACTGCCCTGAAGATGGCAATTTGTAATAGTAGGTTCCTGCTTGGAGTGCCTGTCATTCTGGCCTTCTGAATACATGCTGCTTGTCATGACATGCCGGTTGCTGCCGTGCTGTCTCTGGGGAAGATGTTTGTTTAAAAAGGAGGGGGGTAGTGAATGAAGGCAGGAAAGAGGAAAAGGTGTGTTGCAGGACTGTCTTTAACTTATGTGTAAACATATATAATTGTTCGTTCCTATTTTAAAAATATATTTTAATGTTTATATTTTGTAGGAACTTAAGGTTTAACATACCAATACTTGATGAAAAATACCTGTTCCATAGTAAGGCTAAGATGTTTGATATTCAGACAGATAGTGAGGTTAAACTCAACAGCCCAGGTTGTATGGTATTAACAATAAGCTTCTTTTCTGGAGTGTTAACCTAAGTTTGCAGACTAAAAGTAAGAGAAAAGGAGGGCCGCAAGGACAGCCAGCATTTTGGCCCTAGCCTTTCAAGGTCAATTAAGACTCAGGACACATGAGGACCTGTGCTGTAATATCATGCGACGCAGTTGTGTCCCAAATTTTCTGATCAAGGAGATTACGGGGCCAAAAAGGAAAGTGATTGATGATGTAGAGTGTGCCTAAAGAGAGTCACTTGGAGAGAAAACAGTTTCTCAGGCTTTTACAGAGAGCAAATTGGTGAAGCAATGGGCATGACTCATCCACAAGGCTGACACTGGCAAAGGATCTACAAAGTGAGGTTCAGGGTTTCAGGGTAAGTCTTGAGATTTGACTGATACGAAAGTTATATTTCTTGTTTTATAGGTCTTGCTTTATCTTGGTCTTGTCCACTAAGAAAACAGTATACAATGTATTAACTATTGAATCTGTCCTGCTAATTTGATTTGAAACTGTCTCACTGCTATTTGTTCTTCAATAAAATTATGGGGAAAAAAAGGATAAAAAAATGAATAATTTTACGTTTCTTTAAAAAAGGAAAACAATATTTTTATGATGGCAAGTAGTAAAACATGTATGTTCTTTTTAAATTATGTTCATACAACTTCTCTGCTCATTCACCTAAGTGTAAAATAACAATAGCAAAATCCAATCAATTGTTGTATTGCATTTTTTTTTTCCTTTTCTGTACTTAGGACCAGGTCTACAAGGTCTCACTATGTAGATCAGACTCATAGTGATTCTCCCGTTTTAAGCCTCCCAAACTCTGTGATTACAGGTCTCAGTCCCCATCTCAATGCGCCCTGGGGGCAGAGCCGGAACAAAAGGCCAGGGATTGAATACTGGCCACTGTGCTCTGCCTAAGCAGACACTTTAGTCCCTGAGCTATCAGGCCAGCCCTGCATTGTAATGACAAGGAATAATATATTTTTACGTTAGAGACTATATTGAAAGATTTTTTCTGCAGAGGTGTTGCTAATCAAATAGAACTGTACAGAACTAATAATTCTTTGTGTACACGCACACACACAAACACCCCTATAGATGAATATACCAAGATTGTGGGAAACATGTATGCTTCTGTTTTTGAGACATATGGGTGACAGAAAGTAATTATAACTTGCCTGGATGATTTTTAATTTAATCATAAGTTGACTGAAATAAGTTTGTGGCTGAATTAGTGTGTGCAGAAGCTAGTTTTATTGAGTTAAACTTTAAGTGAACTTTATTAAGATTCTTACAAAAAATTAATCTTAAGAACTGAGTAAAAAGATTAATTTACATTGTGCAATCAAGAAGCAAAAAATGACTCCAGCAATTTTCCTCTCCTGGAATGATTTTTGAGTATCAAATATCACGTTTTTGCAAGGCTGTACCTGTGTTACATGCATGACATTTACTTCAAAATCTGGCATTAGTTTTGTTTCAGTTTTGGCCTCAGTATCTGTTAGATATTTAATATATAATCTGAATTCATAGTATGCAAAGCATATTTTATGAGAATTAAAAGTTTAATTCTCAAAAAAGTTCAAAATAAACTTTTTTGTAAGAGTAGATACTATTTATAGTATGAAATAATGATAAGTAACAAAAGATAGGCGTGAGTAGAGCTAGTAAAAAGGTTTATTTTTTATTTTTTAAAGAAAATACAAATTAGAATTAAATCAAAAAAATACAAGCGATACAGAATTTCACTTAACAAAGTAATATGAATTTCCCAGTATTTGCTGTAATACAGTGTTATCTCCCAGTTATTCATATTACCTGATATATGCATACAAAATTGGAAGAAGAAAGAAATATATAAGAAATTAAGAGAAACAGTTGAGACAATTGTACAATTGGAAAAAAAAATTAAGCATTAACTGTTCCTTTCCATAGACCTACAGAAATGCACAGTACAGTTGTCCAAATCATCCTGATTACATAGAAAGATAAATTTCTTTTCCCCAACTCCCTCCTCCCTCTCCTGTCCTTCTCAACTCAGTAACTCTTTCCTTTTGAAAGGTTTTTTTTTTTGTTTTTAGTGTTACTGTGCCGGCATGGTAGAGCACTCTAGTCCTCCACTTGGGAGGCTGAGGTAGGAGGATCAAAGCCAGAATGAGCTACATAGTTCAAGACTAGCCTGAAAGGCACAGCAAGTCCCATCTCAAAAAACAAAACAAGGGCCGGGCGTGGTGGCACATGCCTGTAATCCCAGCACTCGGGAGGCTGAGGCACGAGGATTGTTGGGAGTTCAAGACCAGCCTGAGCTACAAAGTGAGTTTAAGGCCAGCCTGAACTGCATAGTGAGACCCTGTCTCAAAAAGACAAAAAACAAAACAAATGTATTTTGTAAAAATGATTATTTTACAGATCATATGTTCATGATTATGAAGCATTTTTGGCCCCAGAAAATTACTAATTATCATGTTTATAATGTCATGCTTTATGTACACTATTCATTCACATTGGTTTTGAAAAGATATTTTAAAAAATATTGTGTATTCACTTTAGATGCATATATGCTGTAAATATCATTAAGTTTTTCTTTTTTTGTGTGTGTGTGTTACTGGGAATCGAACTCAGGACCTTGCACTTGCCAGGCAATCGCTTGTTCTACTGAGTTATCTCCCCAGCTAAATATCATTAAGTTTTCTTTAAAATATTTTTAGTTGGATAAATATGAAAAGAAATCATTACCTCATGTATTTTAAAGTTTTGTGAAAAGAAAGCTCTGCTGTTTTAGTGATATTCTTTTTTTTCCATTTATTTTTATTTTATTAAAATACAAATGTCAATCAGACAGTCTCAAAACACCTTAACCATACAGAGTCGATGAATTAATACATAGCAAACTGTTTTCATAACGATAGTGATATTCTTGTAGTGAATAAAATGCATTAATTTAAAACCATAAGTACTTTGTTAGGGCTTAAAGAGTATATGGATTGGGTGGCGCTGTAGCTCAGTGGTAGAGGTCATACCTAGCATGTACGAAGTCCAGGGTTTGATCCTTGCATCACGGAATGTGTGTGTGTCATAGATGCATATATATATATGTTTGTGTATTTCTTCAGAAATTCAAACTTTAGGATATTATCGCGATTAGATTCTGATGATAGGAATCTTAAAATTTATCGGCTATGTTCAGTGGTAGAATGGGCAATGAGCTGGGGCTTGGGAGTGAAATGCATCCAATTTTGGGGAAAAAAATACTCAGCTTTCCTAACTTAAAAGACCTTATCTATAGGGCTGGGGAGAGAGCTTGACAGTTTAAATGCCTGCCTAGGGAGTGCAAGGACCATAGTTTAATCCCAGTACTGCATGCTGTGCTAGCCCGAACTTGAGCCCCGTACTGTGGGCACGCTTTGCTGGCCACTGAAACCGGGCATGGTGGTGCATACCTGTAATCCCAGCAATGAGGAGGCTGAAGCGGGAGGATCATATGAATCCAAGCTTAATTAATTAAGTCTTTGCCTATAAAAAGGGACAGGTAGTTGACAGAAGAGCAAACTGATAGTAATACTCAATATATGTTAGTTGTTAACTAATGACCTTGTTGCAGTTAATGATTTTTATAGCATCTGTTGTAAGGTGAGATTTTTTAAAAAAATAATACCATGCTCACTTGTTTCTTGGGCATAATCTTACCTCATTAGTTGAGGATAATTTTGGTAAACTTTTATTTTACTCTACTTTTTGTACATTGATTAGTTTGAAAGATTGCCTATGTTAAAGCACTTTCCTTATCTTGAGTTAGAAGTAGAAGGTAATAGTTTTGTTTAGCAGTGGAATAGGTGAAAGAAGCTTCCTGTAATTGTTCTGATTTAAAGTCATCATGGTTTTGTCAGTATTTCCATAAAGTGTGGTGAGAGCTTCCAAGCCACCATAGGCACCCTTGGCCCTGGAAACAGGGAAGGAAGTGGAGGGTGGGGTCCCTGACAGGAGTTCTAGGAATGGGGAGCTCAGCTCTTGCTTATAACAGGAGACCCTTTTAGAGAATTCTGTAGTGTCAGCATATTGTTGATAATTGAGTGATTTGAAACATACAAAAAATTGTATAGGCTCAGATGAGTTCCCTAGCCAGAATATAATGAAATAATCTTGTTCAGAACAGATTTCTGCCAAGGTTAGTAATAAGATAATTTTCCAAATAAGAGACTCAAGTTTATTTTCCAGCGTCCTCATTTGAAAAATCAATGGACATTTCTTTCATCCTAAGTGGTATGCAAAATATAGATTATCAATTATGTGCTGTCATTTCTAATCTGAAAAACCAAGAGAATGAATTGCTTAGAACTGACTCATGTCTCACAGCCCAGGCGTTGTGGCTGTGTGCATTGAACACACTGATTTCAGTGGGAACCTCAGAGCCTCTCTTACCTGCTGAGAAAGGACAAAGCTCAAGGAGGCAGTAAAACAGCCTAAGTTCCTTTTCTGTTCTTTTCCTTACCCTGGTACTTCGGGGACTGATCAGTGTTGTGTCCTTTTAGATCATTATAGGCAGAGTATGCATTCATTCTTTGTTTTTTGCTTGGCACTCATGCGTACACTTTCCAAAAAATGGAGTTAATACATATTTTATGAGTTTAATGTTGCTTTGCACATATTTTCTTGGAGACGAACTTTCCTATGTGTGTATATGTACATGCTGTTTCATATAATATGTACTTTTCTGGTGATAGAATTTTATTTATGATTTATTTGTAGACATGCACAAATGACTATAATGACAATGATAAAATATCAATATAGTATTGATCTATTTACTTACATTTGTTAGGTACCAGGCCATGTATTATTTATCTCATTAAAATATAACCAAAGTACATGCCTACCATTTCATAAAATATTTTGCTAAATGAAGAGCCATGTGTTAAGTAACAGGAACAAGTATGCAATTATACTTTTGTATGAATATGTAGAATTTGCCAAAAAAATATGCACACTTTAGTAAAAGAAAAACTGTATGGTTTTTTTCAACAGGTTGTGTTACCCTCATGGGGGAGCCCTAGAGAATATATCTCTCAGAAAACCCACTACACTGCTGTCCCTCAGAGAAAAATTAAAAAGCATGCATACCAATCTCAATGAACAGGTTACCCAGGCAGCAGTTTGCTGTGCTAATACATGGCCACCGCTTGGAGCACCTCTTGTAACTGTAGAGGACAAGGGTAACTTGTTTCAATTTCATGATGTCTCAGACATTTAGTATTAAAATATTTGCAGAAATTTTTCTTTTTCTGAAGTGTGCATACTCCCCCCCCACTCTATATTTACTTAGGGAAGAGTCCTAAGCACAAATTGGTAAGGTTAAGGGGAACACATTTTAAATTGTGGCTGTGAGGGTTAATACATTGTGTCAAACAGAAGTTTAGAGGTTTAAGAGGTTCAGCAGGGGGCCAGGGTCCTCGCCTTATAAAACATCCTGAGCCTGTGCAAGAGGAGGGCAGGGAGATGAAAGTGCGACCCCTGCTTACAACGTAAGGGGGGACAAGAGGCTCTTCCTTTTGTTCTTGCCCCTGTGCCAATCCACTCTGCCATGGAGCCAGCTGATTATGGATTGAAACTCCACAAAAGGTGCGCTGAATGGACCTTTCCTTCCTTAATTTTGGGCATCAGGTATTTTGTGTCAGCAAGCAGAACAAAATAACGCAGTGGCAAATGCTGTTAAAATATATTGCAAAAAGCCCAATAGTAAGGTATAGGACCACATTCCTTTATATACTTATACTAGGCGGTGTCATGAAAAATACTTTTTTTTTTTTTTTTTCGCGGAACCAGGCATTGAACTCAGACCCTTGTGCTTGCCAGGTAAGCACTTATTCTACTGAGCCATCTCCCCAGCCATGAAAAATAATCTAGCCTATCTTTATTAATATAACTGAACAGCTTGTTTTAAAATTTTAATTAAGTTTATTACTGCATTTTAGGTACACAAAATGATCATATTCCTCATAGGGAATCTGGGTGACCTCAAGATCTAACTATTACAAACTGCTGCTATGAACATGGGTGCAATATATCACTGTGGTATTCTGAAAAAGATCAAAGAGGATATCAGAAAATGAAAAGATACCCCTACTCATGGACAGAACCAACATAGTGAAAATGGTCATCTTCCCAAAGCTGTTATATAGATTCAATGCTATTTCAACTGAAATACCATTAGCATACCTCACAGAACTACAGGTAGCATTCCTGAAATTTGGAACCAGCAGAGACCTTGAAGAGCAGAAACAATTCTTGTCAACAGAGGCAAGGCACAAGCACCACAAGCCCTGACTTGGAATTATACTATAAAGCTACTCTGATTTGAAAGAGAGAAAGAAGAAAGGAAGAAAGAAAAAGAAAGAAAGAAAAAGAAAGCAGATTAGTGGAACAGAGTAGAAGATACAGAAACAACTCCACACTCCACACCTTAGTTTAACAAAGGAGCCAAAAAGGTTTACTGGAAGAAAGATAGCCTCTTTAATAAATAGTGCCTGGAAAACTGGCTGTCTACATGCCAAAGACTAGAACTGGACCCATATCTATCACCGTGCACTAACCTAATGCTAAAGTGGTTCAAAGATCTAAATATTAAAACACAAACACTATACCTACTGGAAGAGAGAACAGGTGGAACTTCTGAAGACATAGGTATTGGCAAAGATTTTATGAACAAAAACCTGATGACATGGAAATACTAAGAATCAAAAACTGAACAGCTTCTAATGTTTATTGGTTATTTGCATAGCTTGCGAATTGTTCTATATTATTTGATATTCTCTTGGTTTCTTTAGATGGCTTAGAGATGCATATATAATTTATATATGTGCATCGTTGGCCTATGTTTCTACTGGAACTTGGATTTTTTGTAATGGCTTTTGCCTTACAGGATATTTAGATTTTATGCTCCCAGTCTCAGTCTGTCCCCTGATTTTATCTTTTAATTAAGATGAAGACACCTTAAAATCCTAAGTATGTATTCATCATATTCTTTTTTTTTTTTTTTTTTTTTTTTTTTTTTTTTTTTTTTTTTTTTTTTTTTTTTTTTTTTTTTTTTTTTTTTTTTTTGTATTTTAGGGAAGGATCTACACAGTGTTAAGGGTCTCACTAGTAGACTGGACTTGTAGTGATCCACCTATTTACAGCCTCGCAAGAGCTGGGATTACTGGCACGCACCACCATACCCAGTCTCAAATCTCTGCATCCTGGGGGTGGGGGCTGGCATGGCAGTCCTGGGGATCAAACCCCCGGCCCCTGTGCCTGCTTGCAGGTGCTTTAATCCACTGAACTACTTGGCGGGCCCTGTGTATTCTACTATATGTGTTCTAGTGTAACTGTCTTTTCATTTGAATGTTTGAGCAGTTATAGTCTGGGTAGGGATCTAATTTATTTTTGCCTGCATAGATCTCACATTACAGTAACAGCTTTCATGGACTAGATGCTCTCCTCTCCCGCCAAAAGGAAGCAATGCCTGTGGTACACATAGGTGCGCTGTTCTGTTCAGGGCTACTTCAGTGTACTGTCACTGCTAGGAGACAAGGGTGATGAAATCTTAGACTCATTTACCTGTGCAGGGAATCTGTTTATGCCCTTACTCTTCCCTTTTTATTCCATGTGCCTTCAAACACAAGCATGAATCTGCTTTCACTTTGAAATTATAATGTTTGGCGGAGAGGTCAAACGTCCACTTGTGAGCTACTTGTTGGTTTGTCTTCCTGTAAGGGACCCTGTCAGCGGTAAATGGTGTATCTGGCCACTTCCAAACTTTGAGAGGAAAGAGCCACTGCATTCTAAATTTTTGATCTTTCCATAGGCTATTTAGAAAAACTTTAACTGCAGAATACAGTGTTTTAATCTAAAACTAGAAACATGGTAAGAAACAAAACAAAAGCCTTTTTAAAAGAAGTGTGATTTCGCTGGGGATGGAGCTCAGCAACACAGCCTGTCTGGTAAGAGCAAGGTCGTGGATTCCATTTCCCAGTACCAAAAAAAAGTGGTGTTTTAAATTTGAATTCCTTACATTAAAAAAAATCCTCAGGGTAGCTAATCAGAAAAAAAAACAACAAGGAGACAGAATAATAGTATAAGATGTATGTTTTTTTAAAGATAAAAGGATAAAACATGTATGCATGCATGTAAGCATATACATAATATGTAATGTGTATGCATAAACACACATAATAATGTATACATGTAGAAATTCTGGAAAAACACTAAAACCGATAATTTTTATTGAGCAGGAGTGGGAGTAGGATTGGCTAGTTGCTAAGAATTAGAGAGAGGGTTTTTCACTGTTAGTATCATTTTAAATGTTCTAGCTTTTGAGCCATGTAAAAATATCCATAATTTTTCAAAGAGGAAATGATCACAAATGCAGCAGGAAGTCCCATAAGACCAGAATGAGAAGATACGTATCACACTTGCCAATAATTGGTTTAACTATGGACTCTCAAGAGCATCTGTTTTGGAGTGTCAGTGGCAAACACTGACACTGACAAAACATTTTTTATGTTACAGAAACTACCTACAACTTAGTGGCCCGAAGGAGCTCTCATCTTACCATCTTTTGCCCACCTGAATTAGTGAGCCTGGTGGGTATTCTGTTCTACGTGACGTCACATGAGGCTGCAGTCTCCTGGGCTGCGTGAAGCTGCATCATCGCGCTGCCTTGCTCATGTGGTGGGCATTTGTGCTGGGTGTGGCGTAGGCCCTCAAGTGTGCCTCATGGGGTCATCTGGGCAAGGCCTTTTTCTGTGGATTGGCCTTTTCCAGAGGGTGCTGTGTATAGAGCAATAGTAGACAGTTCACATTGTCCACAGATAAATGTAGCATTAACAGGTGAACTTAGTTCGCTGAATACAGATCAGTACACAAGGTCAGTTGTATATTTGATGTGCTAACAACAACCAAGGATAATATGTGAAGATGGCAATTTACAATAGCAATGAAAATCACGCAGAAATAAAAGCTACTAAAAGATAGGTAAAAGTCCTCAGAGAAACTACAGAAATTAGGATGTGTTCATAGAATGGCAACTCCATATTGTTAAGGTGATAATTCTCCCCAAATTGATAGATTTAGTGCAAAGCTAATTAAAAGCCAGGAAGATTTTAAAACTATATATAAATTGTCAGATTCTACAATATGCTGAAGTTCATAATGAAGAATAATTATTATAATGATCTTGAAAATGTTTATTGAGTCTTATTTTATACTTCAGTATGGTAGATAATATGGTGCAAAGATAGACAAGATGAATGTGGAACAAAATAGAGGCCACAAGTAGATCCAAATGTGTCACATCGTCTTTGGAATCTTGGAGCTGTGCCAACTAAGTGTCAATTAGGAGAAAAAATAATAATCTTATTTCCTTTTCATTCACAAAATTCAATCTGATATGAATCAAAGATCTAAATTTGAAAAGTAAAATTGAGCTTCTAGAAAACAGAATCTTCATGACCTAATGAGCATGAACATGTCTTATAACATGAAAAATAGGCACAAAAAGAAATAAATTGGACTTCATTTAAATTAGTAGCTCCTATTTATTAGCAGACATCTTTAGAAAATGAATAGGTGGGCTACATCCTGGAGATGAGAGTCATAGCATAAGCATCTATATCTTGACTGTGATAGCCAGGCATGGTGGGACATGAGGGAGGCTGAGGCAGGAAGATTGTCATGAGTTTGAGGCAAGCCTCTGCTACATAGTTCAAGGTCAGCCTGTACTGCAGAGGAAAACCCTGTTTCAACAAAACAAAACAACAAAAACAAAGGACTGTCATAAAATAATTGTAAGCCAATGAGAAAAAAATACTGTAACAAGCACTTCACAAGAGAGCTTATTTAAATACTAGTTAAGCATACAAAATTGCTCAAAGTTATTAGGAATTGGAGAAATGCAAACTTAAACCATGCGATTCAATACACTAAAACAGCTATAACAATACTGCTGGTGACATTGTGGAAGAGCTGGAACTCCCACACACTGCTATTGGAAAGGTTAATTTGTAACTCAGAAATCTGGGAATACAATTCCATTCCTAGATATATATGAAAGAGAAATGTTGCATATATTCACAAAAATATATACACAAGAATGTTCATAACAGCATTCTTTAACAAAGCCGCAAATGGAAGTCAATCCAATGGTCCATTAAAAGTAATGACATAAGATGGAATTCGGTGTTGTTTTCATTTGCATTTCTTTAATGACCAGCTATGTGAAATGTTTTTTCAAACAACCTATGTGTCCATCAAAAAAGATGAAAAGGCTAAAAAATACATGTTGTTTATATACAATGAAGTACTACTGCTCTTCCATAAAGAAAGAGAAACTTGAGTCATTTTTTAGGAAAGTGGCTGCACCTGGGAATCATAATGTTAAGTGAAATAAATGTTAGACACAGGCTTAAATATCACATGGCTTCTGTTATATGAGAAACTCAAATTATAAATACAGAGCAACATAAAAGAGGGAATAAGCAGTAGGGAGAGAGATATTTGTCAAATGGGAAAGGTATCAAGAGTTGAAAGGAGATGGGAAGGAAAGGAATGAAAAAAGGAGTGCAGATATCTCAACCACACAGGGTATGTGAACACGCACTGTAAGTATACACCAAAAATATATAAAATAAACTTACTCTGCACTAAAAACCCATAATGCATAAAGCTGAGAATATAACTCAGGGGTGTACTGCTTGACTAGTGCTCTGAGTTTCTGATTTCGATCCCAGGCATGATAAAAAGACTGATAAACAGCAACAGGCATTTTATCAGTAGCACTTTATCAATCAGTAGCTAAGAATTAACCATTGCTATTTGCAGCAGTAAGGATGAAGGCTGTAGACACGATGTTGAATGAAGGTAGGTGACTGAAACAGTTCATTATGTTTGACTCCACTTAAAGTTCAAAAATAGGCAAATCTAAATACTAGTTATGGAAAACATAACAGCGGTGATCTCTGGTGGGAGGTGCTCATCGGCTAGGCAGTAAGCGCTGAGCACTGAGATGGAAATTAATTCTACAAATGTCCCAAATCTTGCTCTGAAGCAGTTACATGGACAGAGTAGTTTTATTCAGCAGTATAACAAATTACTGAAAACGTAGTAATTTAGAATAGTAGTTCTTTGCATATGATCTCAGGCTTCTGTAAATGAGTTCTGGTAGGTTCAGTGGAATTCTGCTTAGGGACTCACAAAACTAAAATCAATCTCAAAAGCGCTGAAGAAAAATTCACTCCCAAGCTATATGAGCTTCCAGTGGACTGCAGTTTCTTACAGTTGTAAGCCTCAGGCCTCCTTCTTTGTTGGTAGTCAGTTCAGGACTACTCTTAGCATGTCAAAGCCATCACATTCCTTCTCATGCAGTCCCTTTCGTCTTCGAAGCAGCATTGGTATGTCAAATCCTCCTTGTACATAACATATCCACAGTTGAGATGGCAGGATATAAAAATTCATCTAGTTGGATCCTAAGGATACATATATTTCACCAAGTATATATTGATCAAGTAGAAATTTAATAAAAATTATAATACGATTATGCAAGTGACATAGAGTTGACTAAGGGATGGGTATTTAATGAAAGATGAAATATTTCTGAGCTGGGATTGAAAGAATCATTCAGACAGAATGGATGATTAGGAACTTGAAGGCAATTTTGGCAAAGGGAGCAGTCTGAGAAAACTTGGGGAAATATACAGTGTATTCAGGAAGGAGCAAGTAGCTCAACTGGAACCAAATGAAAGAGTATGTAAGACAAGAAACATGGGTGGAGGGACAGACCTGGAGCAGATGAGCTGGTCTCTCACAATAGTCACAAGTTAGAGTTAAAGGATGAGGGATAGAACTATTAAAACAGTGGGACAGGCACTCAGGCAACAAAGTGAAAAGAATACCATGTCATCAGGAATAAAGGAGCAGTGATAGCTCCACGGAGGACTAGTTGTTTCCCGGTTCTGTCCTCTACTTGTACAGGAACTGAATCAGTTGCCATTTGGCTCTGAGAATAAAGATATTTTCTAGACTCCTTTACAAGTAGACATGACAGCAGGACAGCCCTGGGCAATGGAATGAGAGTCAAATGATGTGGAATCAGGCTCTTTTTGGTCATGTGGATGTTGGCCTATGCCACCATTTTGGAAATAGCAGATCTTGAAATTCCCTAGGGTAGTAGAGCAGTGGAGTGAGGGAGCATGGGTCTCTACCTCCAGCAAACAGCCACAGTTCTTCTGAATACAGCAGTGTAAGGGTACACTGCATAGCACAGTGGACACCATCGCCGTGGAGCTCTAGTGAGCCACATGGCACCTATCCTGCACAAGCACACCTGAGACTCCAGAGCCTCCCGTGCAGGAAGGGTAGGGTATTGACTAGCTTTCTTTTTTAAGGGAAAATGCCCAGTATACAAAATTTGGAAGATTTATTTGGGCTTATGGTTTTGGAAGGTTTGACCCATGTTTGGCTGGATGCTTCCAAGGTAGAAACAACATCTGGTGTGAAGTTGCAGAGGGGGACACTGCTCAATCTATGACATCCAGGAAGCAGAGAGCAGGGGAAGAGCCTGTGAGAGAGAAGGACACCTGGCACAATATTCACCCCTCCAAGACACCCCCCCCATGACTTACTTCCAGCAACGGGTCCTACCTCCTAACAGTGTGTTCAGCTATGAACTCACTGACAGGTGAATTTGTTGATGAGGTTGGTATTTTCACAATCCAATCACCTCCAGGCTCAACCAGTGAATATTTCTGCTTTGGGGAATAAAGCCCTGAATGCACGAGCATTTGGGAGACACTGCACATTTAAGCTGTACCAGGTAGACTGAAGGAGTAAGTCTTGGGAAACTTACAATACTATTGCATATTTAAACTATTATTATTTTGGATCACTTGTGGATCTTCTGAATCTGTATTACTGTGCAATAATAAGAAGGTTCTAAATCAGAACTTATAGCTTGGTGTTTTACTGCTACAGAAGTGAAATAGGACTCAGAATGGTGAAGGGAGACGTGAATTTAAGATTTCCCAAGTGAAGGCTGTATGTGATGTTCTTATGCTAAAAGTTGTGAGAAATATAAAGAAAGCAGTTCCAGCCCTCCAGTAGCTGCTATCTAGAGAGAAAATACCTTTATGCCAATATGAGGATTTAGAAACCACAACCTTCGTGGAATTTATAATCTAGAGGGAAAAAAAAATTGTATTTGAATTTTGGTGCTTGGGGGGTAAAGTCAGGGCCTTGTGTCTACTGAGCTGGCCCTTCACTACTGAGGTACAGACTCAGCCCTATACCAGGGCTTTCAGTATGCAGTATTCGAGTGGGACTCCAGAGGCAATAATCTAGTAAGAACAAGACATCTGTACCAATAACATTAATATACCATAGAAGGGGACCGGCCAGAGACAGCGCGGCCGACTCCGCCGTCCTGCTCCATCCCGCCCGCCCCCGCC